>ML319624.1:416-56479 GCA_005239505.1 Nicotiana paniculata | reverse complement strand
AAGGCCACCACTCTTTAATGGCCAGTATTACTCCTGGTGGAAGAATAGGATGAAGGATCACTTAATTATAGAAGACTATGAACTATGGGACATAGTCACTGACAGCCTTTTAGCCACCATGAAGAAGATTGCTGAAGGAGTAGATGTGCCAAAGACTAGAGCTGACTGCACTGCTGAGGATTTGAGAAAGTGGGAGAAAAATGCTAAGGCCAAGAAATGGCTTGTCTGTGGACTCGGTCCAGACGAGTATAGCAGAATTCAAAGTTGTAACACTGCCAAAGAAATTTGGGACACTTTGCAAGTGGTTTATGAAGGAACACCTCAAGTGAATAGGTCAAGAGGAACTCTACTATATTCTCAATATGAGAATTTCACCATGGAGGAAGGAGAGACCATCCAAGAGATGTATACAAGGTTCACTACACTTACCAATGAACTCAAGTCTCTTGGAAGGGTCATTCTTGAAGAAGACAAGGTTGAGAAAATTCTGATAATTGTCTTGCCAGTCTCTTGGGAAAGCAAAATTACAGCTATTCAGGAATCTAAGAACATTGCAACTCTTAAGTTGGATGAGATGATTGGAAATCTCACTACCTATGAACTTAGAAGGCAGATTATGAAGATAGATGGTCCCAAGAAGGAAAGGAGTTCGGCATTCAGAATCACTAAAGAAGCTGATTTGGAGGAGGATGAAATGACCATGATCACAAAGGACTTCAAGAAGTACCTAATGAGAGCAAAGGTTCCTTCAAGAAGTGGAAGCTACAACAAATGAAGGGTTCCTTAAAAACAAACCAATGAGGGGTGTTACAAGTGTGGCAAGACTGATCACCACATCAAAAACTGCCCTCAATAGAAAACTGAATGGAAGAAAGAAAAAGCTGAACGAAGGAACAGGAAGAAGGAACAGGTTCACAAGAAAAACAGAACATCAACAAAGGCAATGGTTGTTGCTTGGGGTGAAAGTTCAGATGAGGAGTCATATGATGAAGATGAAAATGAACAAGCACTTATGGCAATTAGAGAATCCGATGAGGAATCTGAGGTAAGTATAATTCATCTCAAAGACAAGATTAATTTTTTGTCTAAAGAAAGGCTATCTGAGTTACTCCTGGATTTCATTGATGAACCTGAGGATCTAAACAATGAAAAGAAATAACTGTCTAAGGAGTGTGTGATTTTGAAAGCTAAGTGCAAAAATCTGGAACTTAGGGCTAGAGAAAGTGATAGTAAAAATGCTGAGTTCAAGAACCAGGTTCATGAACTTGACACCACTGTCCTAGAGCTAAGATCTGAAAATCTAAAACTGAAATTAGGAACAGGTAAAAACAAAGTTGATCAAACACAACTCACATTAGAAGAAAACCTAGGAAAAATGAAAGACGAATTGTACAAAAGATATGGGCAGATAAGAGTCCTTAAGGAGGATCTAAGCAAGGTCAAGCATGAACTAGATAGAACTAGAAAATGGAATAGGTCCTCTGATGCTTTGACATGGCTACAGGAACATCATAGTAGCAATAGAAGAGGACTTGGCTTTGGGAATCCGCTATCTAAGTAGGATCCTAAAAGCAAGTACCTCACTCTTCCTGAGAACAAGATTTGTACTCATTGTGGTAACACTGGTCACTTTAAAGTGAATGTAATGCAAAAGAAAAGGCCAGTCAAAAGAACAAAAGTTTTGTTCGAGGGAAGAATTGGCTACCAAGTTGGGCTAAAAAGAATTTAATTCATCCTTTTGCTTATAGAAAGGGACCCAAACTAGTTTGGGTTCCTAAGACTAACCCCTGATTTTCTTTTATAGATTCAAGTGAAAGGTAGGAGCCAAATATGGTACATGGAGTGGCTGCTAAAAACACATGATTGGCAACAAGGACTAGTTCCTTTCACTTGAGGACCTCAAAGGAGGAAATGTCTCCTTTGGAAATGGAAAGAAAGGTGAAATCACTAGGGTTGGTAATGAACAAGATAATGAAGAAATTATGCTGGTCAGAAACTCAGTCCAAACTAAAGCAACACTGGAGGAAGGAACAGGTGATGGAACAGGTTCATCCATCCCGGGCAACATGACAGGGGGAATAGAACAAAATAATTCCCAAACTTCGTTGGAACCTGTACCTGAACCTGTTCCACAGCAACAAAGCAATGAAGGAACATCAAGGAGTAACTAGTTGGTTGTGAAACCATGCAGATATCTTTACAAAAGCACTGAGTAGAGAGCATTTTAAAAGGAACATGTTACTATTATGGATGATTAAGATCACTCAATTGAACCAGTTCAGAATGTAAATACATTTAAAAAAATGAAAACAAAGAAAAACAATTGGCTAGAAAAGTCTGAAACTGGTGTAAATAATCAGATTAACAATTGCTCAGTCTCATACTGTAAAAAGTATACTCTTATGCCATGTTTTGATATGACTCACTGATCACAAATGAAATTTTTTCTATCTTTGCAAATTGAGGCTTGATTAAGAGGATTCTGAAACGATGAACCTGGTTCATCGTGCTGGTTCATCTGAAAGACGAGGTATGTGTTCTACACTCTGCACACTTTTAAATACTAATAATTAAATCATGAGCAGAACTCTGCCCAAACTCAAAATCTTTTCAAAGCCTATCTATTTGACTTTGAACCAGTTCTGTTTCAATAAGAATCCTCACCAAATTAAAATACCTAGATTCTAGGGAAGACTTAACCGTCAATTCAAAACTAAAAGTTCACTCAAGACATCCCCTCCCTTACAATACCATTCCCATATTTTCGATGACTCAGGTAACATCTGTCCCAAGTCCTTCTTCTGAGGTCATCTCTGATGTTACTGAAAAACATAGAAAATAGGTTCATACTGGTTGGGTCTGTAATAGATGTAGAGTTGCCGGAAGCAATAAGAATAGGTGGTAAAAATTTTTAAAAAATGAGAGTGAGGGAGTACGGTGTAATGAGAAAGGGAAAAGGGAAAGAAGTGGTTGATTCTTCACCCACCTCTGAATATGTTAGAATGGCTATTTGTGGAGCTGAGCCAGAAAAGGAGGAAGAAAGTAGAAAGAACGCAGCGGGAAGTGAATCGGGAGAAACCGCTGAAGGGTTAGTAAATTTAGGAAAGCACACAGATGAACCTGGTTCATCTACTGAGGAAACCCTGGCGGATCTGCTGGAAATGTTAGGCAATAATTACAATCCAAAGAAGAAAAGAACTCCTAAAGCTCAAACGTCTGGAACAGCAAGAGAAAGTAAGAAAAGAAAAATTGCTCTTTCTGAGACTTCTAATAATTCTCTTCCAAGAGGAAGAACTACAAGGATCAAGGTAAAGCAAAGTGAGGACGAGTTAAAGAGAGCTTTAGAGGAGAGTAAGAAGAAAAGAGTGGAAAAAGGGAAAGAAAAGGTTGTTGAGCCTATTGAGGCTGTTGAAGTGGATGAGATGGACCTGGTC
This sequence comes from Nicotiana paniculata, assembly GCA_005239505.1. Classification (NCBI taxonomy): domain Eukaryota; kingdom Viridiplantae; phylum Streptophyta; class Magnoliopsida; order Solanales; family Solanaceae; genus Nicotiana; species Nicotiana paniculata. Next base: position 53,045 of record ML319624.1, on the reverse strand, counting down.
CATCAAAGTGAAAAAGTGGCTGAGGTAGAGGTTCAGACCCCTAAGCTCAAGAAAGCCAAGACATCCTCAAAGAAGTTTTCATATGTTTTTAAGTCTGCTGAACCATCCATCTTGGCTAAATGAACCAGGTCTGTAGTTTTTCCAAGCCTTAATTTCCTAGCCTGCCTAGAACCTTCAGTGACCCAGATTCAGAATTTTTGTTTGTTGCTCATGTTTTAACTGTTTTTGTTTTATTTTGTGGATTGTGGCAGAATCGTATTCGCTCTATCAATGAAATCTGATGCTTTTTGCTCTGATTCAGTATCTCTATTTTTTGATAGTTTGAATTCTTAGTTGATTATTGATGATTAATCCATGATTGTATATGCCATTGTCCAAATGTCCATGAGTAAGTGTTAAAAATCTGGGATTCACACAAAAAAAAATTGGAACTTTTCGATGATGCCAAAAAGGGGAAGATAGGTTGTGCTCTGAACATGTGATATTTATAACCTAATGAACCTGGTTCTTTGTGATAAATGCTTAATACTCTTATATGTGTCAATGTTGGACTAAGCTGAAACACGCCTGAAGCACAAAGTTTGTCATCATTAAAAAGGGGAAATTTGTTGGCTCAAGAAAGGAAATAATTTTGAAGATTGACAAAGAAACTCTAAGATGAATCAGGTCCATCACAGGTGACATAGACCAGCAGAGTTAAAGGCACATGAGATGCACATGCATGAGATAAATGTATTCTGGTAAAATTGAGATATTTTCTGATCGAAAATATTGCAAAAACGAAATTGGAGAAGGACTCCTTATTCAATAAGAACAGAATCTAGGATAAGGAAGGATTTAGGAGTTGAGTTTGAACTCTTCTACCAAGGAAGAGTTGCATTAGGATTCTAGTTAATTCCTTATCTACTAACTCCTATAAATTGCAGATTGTTCTTATTATATATAGATGCACAAAAATAGAAATTTATCAAGAATTAAGAGTAAAATTCGTGAAGTAATTTTGCAATCAGTTCGAGCCAAATTGGAGAGTGCGAATCTGGAGCTACTTGAACCAGCTAGAAGAACCAGTTCCATCTGTTGTCTTTTAGTCTAGTTTATTTGTAGTAAGTGATTACAAATTGTACCTTTCAGCTTTATCTAGAAGCAAGTATAATAGGTACTGAGTGTTCAAGTTATAGTTAACTTGAGGTTTGTCGCAAATAGCTAGAGGCTAGTTTGCCACAAAGGGTTAGAGTTAATCCTTAGGTTTACAAAAGAGTTTATTTTATAAATGTTGTTTGGCTCATTGTTGTAGTGAAGTGTTTGGATAAAATACTACTGAGTAGTAGGTCGTGGTTTTTCACCTTTTGAGCCAGGTGTTTTCCACGTAAAAATCTCTGTGTTCTTTACTTTTCTGCATTTATTATCCACAACAGTACGAGTTGGAACACATAGAAGAACCAGGTCCTTCTATAACGACAGCACTCAAAAATTGGACAGCACACAAATCACCCCCCCCCTCTTGTGTGGTATTGACGTATAAAACATCAGACCCTCTCCACAAACTTCACAAAATACCTGAATATGTTGCACTGGTTGCACTAGCTGGGCTTGTTGCTTTTTAATGATCATGGTCATCTGATTGACTTAGTTGGTCAACATAGAGATCTGTGCTGACAAGGCTGAGACAACATCTAATTCAAGAACCCCTGGTGATTTTTGTACCATATTCCTACCCATCTTTCCATGCCAATCCGGATTGATTTTCGAGAATTTGTTCAATAATGAAAATATTTCGTCATAGTTCTTCTCCAATACTTGACCTCCAGCTGCAGCATCTACCACATCTTTGTTTGGGGATGGGGCCCCTCTATGAAAGTGTGAACTAACACTTCGTTCGTCTGATTATGATGAGGACAGTCTCTAAGTAGCCCCTTGAACCTTTCCCATGCTGAATATAAAGATTCTCCTGCTTTCTGTTTAAAGGCAACTATCTCACTTCTAATCTTTGCAGTTTTGCTTGAAGGGAAGAACCTTGCCTGAAAGTTTCTTGCCAAATCATTCCATGATGTAATAGAATTAGCTGGTTCTGCCTTTCGTCATCGCTTAGCTTCGCCCAACAGAGAGAATGGAAAAATTTTGAGCCTCACATAATCTGGAGTGACCCCGTTAGTGATATAAGTATCACTAATCTCCAAGAAGTTCAGAATATGTTGTTGTGGATCCTCGTGTGGAAGACCCATAAACTGTCTGTTTGCATGAAGTAGCTGGATCATGCTCCATTTCAGCTCAAAGTTCCCGGTAATTCTAGGCTTCACGATGTTGGAGGTAACATTAGAAATACTAGGCATTGCTATCTCCTGAACAGTCGTATGTTGCTCCTCTGCCATGTTCACAGGAAATTGAACGAGTGCCTGAATATTGTTTGTATCCCTTGCTTCCCTCAACCTCCTGTGAAATGTTCTCTTAGGTTCGAGGTCAAAGTCGTTGAGTCTGTCCTGGCTTCTGAACCTACGCGTTCAATCAAAGTTCCTGAGATTACAACAATAATCAAGTAACGTTAGACTAGACAAAATAAACAATTACAGCAAAAACTAGAAAGTAGTCTATATTCAAGTCTCGGCAACGGCGCCAAAAACTTGTTGTTCCCAAATGCACACGCAAGTATACGTGGTCGTACAAGTAATATAATGATAAGTTGAGTGTCGAACCCACAGAGACTTGTATAAACTACTCACTAAATCACTAAAATTGTTATTCAATCTAGCTAAAATCAAAGTCTAATAATGTGATTATATTATACTACGATTCTAAGTAATAACTAAACTATCAAGTAACAAGTTGATTGTTGTGTATTCAATAAGGACAAATATTCCAGGGTTGTGATCGATTCACCATTCATACTGTGTTCTAATTAACTTTCCCTTTCATATAATTCACTCATGGTTGCTAATTAATCGATAATTTCTCTCATAGCCTTCTCCCGAAGTACTACTCGCCTATTCTCAATAGATTAACGCCTATATTCCTATGAAACTAATCTATTAGAATGCATTAAGATTACGATATTTAATTAAGCACGGTGACTAGGCATATTCCTATCCTAACCAAAAATCCGCTCCCATGAAGGGTTAAGATCGCTGCTCTTCAATTCTTCTCCAATCTATACACGGATTTCCCAAGCATATCATAGATAGTAAATAGAACCTAACTGTTGGCCAGACAATTAAGCAATTAAACGCGGAATTGAAGAAACAACCATATATTGGTGAATTATAATCAAGGTCAAGCTAATGTAAAACAACAATATTCATGGATAAATCACAACCACAGAACAATGGGTGTTCAGCCACTCATGAAGTAATTAAACAATTGCATAAGTGTTGAATCAACTGAAAATACTAGAGTAAGATGAAGAAAACTGTGAAGTCTCCGATTCCTAACGATCCCGTGTGTGTTTTTCCTCCAAAGTGGCGTCAACCTCATCCAAAAATAGGTTTAGTCTTGCTTTTATACGTGTTGGGTAGGTCTAGGGCCAAATATACCATGTTCCGAGCAAAATAGGCCAATTTCCCGCCACCGGCGCCCTGGACAGCGTTGGGCCCCACTAGGGCGCTGCTCCCAAAAACTTGTTGGTCCCAAACGCACACGCAAGTATACGTGGTCGACAAATAATATAATGATAAGTTGAGTGTTGAACCTATAGAGACTTGTATTAAACTACTCACTAAATCACTAAAATTGTTATTCAATCTGGTCAAAATCAAAGTCCAAGAGTATGATTATATTAAACTAAAATTGTAAGTAATAACTAAATTATCAAGTAGCGAGATGATTGTTGAGGGTTGTGAACGCTTCACCATTCGTATTGTATTCTAATTAACTCTCCCTTTCATATAATTCACTTGTGGTTGCTAATTAATCGATAATTGCTCTCATAGCCTTCTCCCGAAGTACTACTCGCCTATTCTCAATAGATTAACACCTATATTGTCACGACCCAAAATCCTAACTTAGGTCTTGATGGCGCCCAACAGCGGGGTCAGGCAAGCCAACACTAAATCTACTAAGGGTTCCTTCTTATTAGATTAAACATTTCAACATAAACTCAGTTTTTAAGACATAAGACATAAATTGACAAGGATAATTAGCAAGTTTTTAATAAAAAGTGGTCATGAGGAGGCGTGAGCCAATATATATACAGACATGCAATCCATAATAACTATCACGTGTGTGCCAGGAACTAGTGTCACAAGTCCTAAGGGCATACTAACAGAATATACAAAAGATATACTATACGGTCCCACTGTCTGAAGGAAATAGACGGGAAATAAGCAAAAGAAATCCCATGGTGCTGCCGGAGATCGCCAGGAGAAAGAAGCTCACCGTGAAGTCAGGTCCGTCTATAATCAAAATCAAACTCCGGTCCGACAACCAGATGCACTAGCCTCAGAACCTGTACAATTAAGTACATAAGCGTAGCATGAGTACATAAATATATATGTACCCAGTGAGTATCCCACCTAACCTCGAAGAGGTAGTGACGAGAGGTCGACGACACTCACTAAGGTCCAACAGTATAAATCAACAGAATATGATGAAAACAGTAGGCAGGTAAAGGCAGTGAAGCAACAAATATATATATAAGGCACTGAAATCCAAGGAAGTACTGGAAATAAATAGACAATTACTACTTCCCCTCTCCCCCAAATATCTGTCAAAATAGTGTCCATGAATTTAGTAACAAATAAATCATGCGCATTCAGGATAAGGACAACCGACCGGAGTCATAAGATAGTCATGTCCTTGCACTGCCGAGGGTCGAACGGCCCGGACCATAAATGCACCTTTCCATAAATTACTCACATCTATGTACTGCCGAGGATCGAACGACCCAAACCAAAAGTGCATCTTCCAATCCGCCGTGGCGTACGGCCCGTTCCCATAAGAGTGGGCAAATCACACACCGCTCGCGGAATGTAAATTGCGAAGCGGTCACATGCACACACTATTCCTTTTTAAATTATTTTTCAGTAAACAATTCCTTACAAATTTTCTCAAATTCCATGATCTCAGGGAAATAAGCCGCATGTAACATTTAATTTATTAAGCACATAGTTCATATTAAGTAAAACACAACATGATGTGGACCTAACTACCCGTACATAATAATAATAGCCGCTACGTACGGACTCTCGTCACTTTGTACGTACGTAGGCCCCACAATTTTCACATATAGCATTTAAAAAACCTACGGGGACAATTCCCCCTTACGAGGTTAGAAAGGAGACTCACCTTGCGTCGCACCAACTCCCCGGGTCACGAATGCGCCCGAAACTCCAAACTCGACATCCACGGACTCGAAACTAGCCAAATGTTATAAAAATATATTAATTTATATTCAAAGCATGAAATTCTCCTATTATTTAGTCAAATTCACCATTCTTGAAGAAATCCTAAAATCCAACCCCGGGCCCGCATGCCCGGATTCCAAAAATTCTCGAAGGAAACACTCACCCATAACCTAAGGATCGTTAATATATGATTTTTGTATGAATTCATATCCAATGCACGGGTAATTTTCTACATTTTCAAAAGCCCTAGATTACTAACCCAAATCCTTAATTTTCACTAATTAGGTAGTTAATTTAGGTTGTAATCCATGCATTAAACTAATATTAGGGTAGAATTTACTTACCTTCAATAACTAGGTCGTTTTCCCCTCTTGAATGCTTAAAATCGTCCCAAGGAAGAAGAAGAAAGTGAAGGAAATGAATTAAATCCCGCTATAAAAACACACTGCCCAGTGGTTTCCTCTATGCGATCGCAGCCTGGGCAGTACGATCGCAAGGCTTTAAATGACCAAGCGCACATGGGCCTTCTATGTGAACGCGGAGGGAGCCCTGCGAACGCACAGGGTAAGGAGTAGCTGGGCTGGCCCAATGGCCGGCTCTATACGAATGTGGGTGAGGTGTGCGAACGCACTGGATCAGGAGCCCAACCCATCACGATCGCGGTGCCTTTTGTGTGAACACACAGGGCATTCACCACCCTTGACCAGGTCCTTCTCTGCGAACGCGGTAACCCCTGTGCGAACACAGAGAAGGAAACCAGACCTAGAATTTCTGGTGTTTTGAATTTAACTCCAAGGGGTCCGAAACTCACCCAAGCCCCTCGGGACCCCGTCCAAAGGCACTGGCAGGTCTGTATTCATGATATGGACTCGCGAGAATTTTCGGAACGTGAAAAACAACAATGAAACTAAGAATTCGACCCCAAAACCAAATTGAATCAAACTTTGAACTTAAAGTTCTAAAATTTGCTAACAATGCGCCGAACCGACCTATACTACGCGGAAATTTTCACAAAATTTTGCAGGCAAGTCATAAATGACATAACGGAACTATTCCCGATCTCGGAATTCCATTCGGACCTCGATAACACAAAAACACGTCCCAAACCACAATATTAACTTAAGGAAATTCTTATTTCGATATTGGGTGCTGAAACGCTCTCGGGGCATCCAAAACCCATTCCGAACATACGCCCAAGTCCGAAATCATCATACGAAGATACCGGAACCGTCGAAACTCGATTCTGAGGTCGTTTGCTCAAAATGTTGACCGAAGTCAAACTTGGCCTTAAAGACCAACCTAAAGGAACCAGGTGTTCCAATATTGCTCTAAACATTTCTGAAACCCCGACCACCCGTCCCCGCAAATCATAAATCACAATAAGCCTCTATGGGAAATTTCATTTAGGGGAACGGGGTTCGATATCACAAAATGACTGGTCGGATCGTTACATTCTCCACCTCTTAAACAAACGTTCGTCCTCGAACGGGTCTAGAATCATATCTGAAGCGCTGAATAAGTGCGGATATCTGCTTCGTATGTCCTCCTCGGACTCACAGGTCGCTTCCTCGACTGGTTGGCCCCTCCACTGGACCTTCACTGCAGAAACTCTCTTGGACCTCAACTGGCAATCCTGCCTATCAATAATAGCAACTGGCTCCTCCTCGTAGCCCAACCTCTCATCCAACTGAATAGTGCTGAAATCAACCACGTGAGAGAAGTCGGCGTGGTACCTCCGGAGCATGGATACATGAAAGACCGGATGAACTCCTGATAAACTGGGAGGTAAGGTTAGCTCATAAGCGACCTCCCCAACTCGCCTCAACACCTCGAAGGGACCTATAAACCTCGGGCTCAGCTTGCCCTTCTTCCCAAACCTCATAATACCCTTCATCGGCGAGACCTTCAACAGAACCTTGTCTCCCTCCATAAATGAAACATCACGCACCCTCTGATCCGCGTAACTCTTCTGTCTGGACTGTGTTGTGCGGAGCCTCTCCTGAATTAACTTCACCCTCTCCAAAGCATCCCTTACCAGGTCGGTGCCATCTAACTTAGCCTCGCCAGGCTCAAACCACCCGATAGGGGAACGACATCGCCGACCATACAAATCCTCAATTTGAGCCATCTCGATGATGTAGTGATAACTATTATTGTATGCAAACTCGGCCAAAGGAAAGAACTGGTCCCACTGACCTACGAAGTCAATCACGCATGTCCTTCAATATTTGAAATGTCCGCTCCGACTGACCATCAGTCTGAGGGTGAAATCTTGTGCTGAGATCTATCTGGATGCCCATATCACTATGCAATGCTCTCCAGAAATGCGAGGTGAACTGAGGACCTCGATCTGATATAATGGACATCGGCACACCGTGCAACCAGACTATCTCCCCAATGTAGATCTGGGCCAACCTATCAGAAGTATAAGTAGTAGCCACTTGAATGAAATGCGCCAATTAGGTCAATCTATCCACAATGACCCAAACCACGTCAACCTTCCGCAAAGTCTGAGGCAACCCAACCACGAAGTCCATAGTGATGCGCTCCCACTTCCACTCAGGAATGGGCATCTGCTGAAGTAGGCCTCCTCGCCTCTGGTGCCCATACTTAACATGATGGTTTTTAAGCCACCTAGTCACATACTCCACAATGTCCCTCTTCATCCGCCTCCACCAGTAATGCTGCTTCAAATCACGATACATCTTCGTAGCACCAGGATGAACAGAATACCGAGAACTGTGTGCTTCATCTAGAATCCTCTCCCTCAGGCAATCAACATTAGGAACACATAAACGGCCCTAAAGTCTCAGAACATCATCATTGCCAATAGTAACCTCCTTGGCACCACCATGTACCACTGTCTTCTGAAGCTCCGCTAAGTACGGATCATCGAACTGCCGGGCCTTAATCTCCCCCAATAACGAAGACTGAGCAACCACATGTGCTAAAACTCGGCGAGGCTCTGAAAGGTCTAATCTCACAAGGTGATTAGCTAACGACTGAATGTCCAAGGCTAGAGGTCTCTCCTCCGCTGCAATATAAGCCAAACTACCCATACTCTCTGCCTTCCTGCTCAAGGCATCTGCTACCACATTTACCTTGCCCGGAAGATAAAGAATTGTGACATCATAATCCTTCAACAACTCGAGCCATCTACGCTGCCTCAAATTAAGATCTCTCTGCTTGAACAAGTGCTGTAAGCTGCGGTGGTCTGTATAAACCTCACAGGACACCCCATACAAGTAGTGCCTCCAAATCTTAAGAGCATGAACAATCGCTGCCAGCTCTAAATCGTGCATAGGGTAATTCTTCTCATGAAACTTTAGTTGGCGCGAAGCATAGGCAATAACTCTCCCCTCCTGCATCAACACACATCCCAAGTCAACGCGCGAAGTGTCGCAATACACTATATACATCCCTGAACCGGAAGGCAATACCAGAACTGGTGCTGAGGTCAATGCTGCCTTTAGCTTCTGAAAGCTCGCCTCACACTCGTCAGACCTTCGAAATGGGGCAATCTTCTGAGTAAATCTGGTCAATGGAGTTGCAATAGAAGATAACCCCTCCACAAATCGGTGATAATAGCTTGCTAGCCCTAAAAGCTCCTGATCTCTGTAGCTGAAGTAGGACGCGACCAACTCTTAACTGCCTCGATCTTCTGAGGATTAACCTTGATACCCTATACGGATACTACATGCCCCAGGAATGCTACGGAATCCAACCAGAACTCACACTTGGAGAACTTAGCATATAACTTCTGTTCCCGCAAGGTCTGGAGCACAACTCTCAAATGTTACTCGCGCTCCCCCAGGCTACGTGAGTAAATCAATATGTCATCAATAAAGACAATAACAAAATAATCAATATACGGCCTGAACACCCTATTCATCAACTCCATGAATGTTGTTGGGGCATTAGTCAAGCCAAAAGACATCACCAGGAACTCATAGTGGCCATATCTCGTACGGAAAGAAGTCTTCGGAACATATGAGGCCTGAATCTTCAACCGATTATATCCCAATCTCAAATAAATCTTAGAAAACACTCGAGCACCCTACAACTAGTCAAACAAATCATCAATGCGCGGCAAAGGATACTTATTCTTAATGGTGACCTTGTTCAACTGGCGGTAATCAATACACATCCGCATGGAACCATCCTTCTTCTTCACGAATAGAACTGGAGCACCCCACGGTGATACACTCGGTCTGATGAACCCCTTGGCTAACAACTCCTCAAGCTTCTCCTTTAACTCCTTCGGAGCCATACGGTACGGAGGAATAGATATAGTCTGGGTGTCTGGAGCTAAATCAATGCAAAAATCAATATCACGGTCTGGAGGCATGCCTGGAAGGTCTGAAGGAAATACATCAGCAAACTCTCGAACCACCGGCACTGAATTAATCGTCGGAGACTCGGCGGTGGTGTCCTGCACATAAGAAAGATAGGCCAGACAACCCTTCTCGGCCATATGTCGAGCCTTCAGGAATGAAACACCCCGGCTGGCAGCACTAAATGAGGACCCTCTCCACTCCAGCCTAGGCGACTCGGGCATGGCTAAAGTAACTATCTTAGCATGGCAATATAGCACGGCATGATAAGGAGATAGACAATCCATGCCTAGAATAACCTCAAAACCAACCATGTCGAGCAATAAAAGGTCCGCTCTGGTCTCAAACCCACAGAAGGTGGACACACAAGATCGATAGATCCGGTCTACCACCACAGAATCACCCACAGGAGTGGACACATATATAGAAGAACCCAAGGACTCACGAGGAGCATCCAGAAAATGAGCAAATAATGCTGAAACATATGAATATATGGATCCTGGATCAAATAATACTCAAGCCTCTCTACCACATACTGAGATAATACCTGTGATCACGGTGTCTGAGGCCACTACATCTGATCTGGCCGGAATGGCATAGAATCTAACTGGAGTACTGGAAAGCTGAGCTCCACTAGAGTGAACAGGAGCTGCCTGACCTCCCCTTGACTAGCCTCCACCTCTAGGACGACCCCTGCCGACCTGTACTCCACCTCTAGGTGGCCGGACTACTGGTGTCGGACCCATCGGTTGATAACCCTGTTGTATGGCCTTGCCCCGAAACCTGGGACAATGCCTCCTCATATGGACTGGATCTCCACACTCGTAACAACCCCCAGGTACCATAGTCTGTTGCCCCGAAGAAGAACCCTGAATGGATAGAGGGCGATGTGGGCCCTCTGGCATAGCACTGAAGTAGGGGTCGGAGGATCTCGGATGACTAGGATAACCACTGGGTGAACTCTGAATGTCTGGAGGACGGTAGGAACACTCTGGCATGGCGCTGAAATGAGGCCTCGCTGGAACACCTCGGGGAGGTGGTTGAGGTGCTAAATATGAAGGCCTGTTGGGCTGACTACTGTTGAACTGACCTCTGCCTCTAGCTGGGGCACCTCTGAAATCTCCGGAGAATCTAGCCCTCTTGTGATGTTGCCCCTGCTCCCTGCTCCTCGATCGATACCCCTCGATTCTGCGAGCAATCTCTACCATGAGCTGATAAGGAGTACCCATCTCCACCTCTCGGGCCATGTTGGCCTTAATACCTGGATGCAACCCAGCCACAAATATCTGCACTCTCTCTGCATTAGTAGTTAGTATCATGAGTGCATGTCGAGATAACTCTGAAAATCTGGCCTCATAATGTGTCACTGGCATTTGTCCCTGCTCTAGCCGCTCAAACTTATACCGCAGATCTTCCCTCTCAGAGGGTGGGATATATCTATCAAGAAATATCTGTGTGAACTGCTCCCAAGTGACAGGAGGAGAATCGTCTGGCCTGAGAATATAGGACTGCCACCACCTACGAGCTCTACCCTCCAACTGGAAGGTAGTGAAATCCACTCCATGGGACTCTAGTATCCTCATATTGTGTAGTCTGTCCCTGCACCTGTCCATAAAGTCCTGGGTATCCTCGCCTCGCTCACCCCCAAAGACTAGAGGGTGAAATCGAGTCCATCTATCTAATAACTTCTGCGGATCGCCGTCCGCAGCAGATTTGGGCTCAGGTGCTGCTACAACAGGCTGGACCCCACCCACGGGCAGTGTACCCGGGGTATGATGTAATGTTGTTGTCTGGCCTGTAGCCTGGACAGTAGGGGTCTGGACTCCCCCTCTCTCTTGAGAAGTGGCAGGATCTGCTGGAAACAAACCAGCCTGGGACAAAGTGTCCATAAATCTCATCATACAGCCCATGACTGCCTGGAAGCCTGGCGCCGTCATGAAGTCTACTGGAGGAGGATCTGTTGGAGGCACATCTTCCTGCTCCTCTATAATAGGGTCCTCTGGTGGCGGAACCGTAATAGATCTGGGAAGCCCTCGTCCCCTACCGCGGGCCGTCCCCTACCGCGGGCCGGTGCCCTTCCCCGGCCTATGCCGCGGCCTCGGACAACGGGGGTAGCTGCCCTTCCCAGGTCTGGAACATCATATGCACGCGTCCTCACCATCTGTGAGAGAATAGAAGAATGAGTTTAGTAAATCATCGACTGCACGATAGAATAAGAACAAAGAGAGGTTTCCTAACACCCTATAGCCCCCTGAAGATAAGTACAGACGTCTCCGTACCGATCCGCAAGACTCTACTGGGTTTGCCCGTGACTCGTGACACTTACGTGAACCTAGTGCTTTGATACTATGTTGTCACGACCCGAAATCCTAACTTAGGCGTGATGGCGCTCAACAACTGGGTCAGGCAAGCCAACACTCAATTTACTAAGGTTCCTTCTTATTAGATTAAACATTTCAACATAAACTCAGTTTTTAAAACATAAGACATAAATTGACAAGGATAATTAGCCAGTTTTTAATCAAAAGTGGTCATGAGGAGGCGTGAACCAATATATATACAGACCTGCAATCCATAATAACTATCACGTGTGTGCCAGGAACTAGTATCATAAGTCATACGGGCATACTAACATAATATACAAAAGATATAATATACAGTCCCATTTTCTGAAGGAAATAGACGGGAAATAAGCAAGAGAAAACCCATGGTGCTGCCAGAGATCACCAGGAGACAGCAGCTCACCATGAAGTCAGGTCCATCTATAATCAAAATCAAACTCCGGTCCGACAACCAGATGCACCAGCCTCAGAACCTGTACAATTAAGTACAGAAGGCGTAGCATGTGAGTATCCCGCCTAACCTCAAAAAGGTAGTGACGAGAGATCGACTGGACACTCACTACGGTCCAACAGTATAAATCAACAGAATATGATGAAAACAGTAGGCATGTAAAGGCAGTGAAGCAGCAAATATATATATAAGGCACTGAAATCCAAGGAAGTACTGGAAATAAATACACAATTACTACTTTCCCTCTCCCCCAAATATCTGTCAAAACAGTGTCCATGAATTTAGTAACAAATAAATCATACGCATATAAAATAAGGACAATCGGCCGGAGTCATAAGATAGTCATGTCTGTGCACTCCCGAGGGTCGAACGGCCCGAACCATAAATGCACCTTTCCATAAAGTACTCACATTTATGCATTGCCGAGGATCGAACGGCCCGAACCAAAAGTGCATCTTCCAATCCGCTGTGGCGTACGGCCCGTTCCCATAAGAGTGGGGGAAATCACACACCGCTTGCGGAATGTAAATTGCGAAGCGGTCACATGCACACACTATTCCTTTTTAAATTATTTTTCAGTAAACAATTCCTTACAAATTTTCTCAAATTCCATTATCTCAGGGAAATAATCCGCATGTAACATTTAATTTATTAAGCATATTGTTCATATTAAGTAAAACACAATGCATGATGTGGACCTAACTACCCGGACATAATAATAATAATAATAGCCGCTACGTATGGACTCTCGTCACTTTGTATGTACGTAGCCCCCACAATTTTCACATATAGCATTTAAAACACCTACGGGGACAATTCCCCCTTACGAGGTTAGAAAGGAGACTCACCTCGCGTTGCACCAACTCCCCGGTTCAAGAATGCGCCCGAAACTCCGAACTCGACACCCACGGACTCGAAACTAGCCAAATGTTATACAAATATATCAATTTATATTCAAAGCATGAAATTCTCCTATTATTTAGTGAAATTCACCATTCTTGATGAAATCCCAAAATCCAACCCCGGGCCCGCATGCCCGGATTCCGAAAATTCCGAAAGAAACTCTCACCCATAACCTAAGGATCGTTAATATATGATTTTTGTATGAATTCATAGCCAATGCACGGGTAATTTTCTACATTTTCAAAATCCCTAGATTACTACCCCAAATCCTTAATTTTCACTAATTAGGTAGTTAATTTAGCTTGTAATCCATGCATTAAATTAATATTAGGGTAGAATTTACTTACCTTCAATAACTAGGTCGTTTACCCCTCTTCGTCCCAAGGAAGAAGAAGAAAGTGAAGGAAATGAATTAAATTCTTCTATAAAAACACACTGCCCAGTGGTTTCCTCTATGTGATCACAGCTTGGGCTGTGCGATCGCGAGGCTTTAAATGACCAGGCCCACATGGTCCTTCTATGCGAACGCGGTGGGAGCCCTGCGAACGCGGAGGGAGCCCTGCGAACGCACAGGGTAAGGAGTAACTAGGTTGGCCCAATGGCTGGCTCTATGCGAACGCGAGTGAGGTGTGCGAACGCACTGGGTCAGGAGCCTAACCCATCATGATCGCGGTGCCTTTTGTGCGAACGCACAGGGCATTCACCACCCCTGCCCAGGTCCTTCTCTGCGAACGCGGTAACCCCTCTGCGAACGCAGAGAAGGAAACCAGACCTGGAATTTCTAGTGTTTTGAATTTAACTCCGAGGGATCCGGAACTCACCCGAGTCCCTCGGGACCCCGTCCAAAGGCACTGGCAGGTCTTATTCATGATATGGACTCGCTCGAATTTTTGGAACGTGAAAAACAATAACGAAACTAAGAATTCGACACCAAAACCAAATTGAATCAAACTTTGAACTTAAAGTTCTAGAATTTGCTAACAATGCACCGAACCGACCTATACTACTTGGAATGACACCAAATTTTGCAGGCAAGTCATAAATGACATAACGGAACTATTCCCGATCTCAAAATTCTGTTCGGACCTCGATAACATAAAAACACGTCCCAAACCACAATATTAACTTAAGGAAATTCTTAATTCGATATTGGGCGCTGAAACGCTCCCGGGTCATCCAAAACCCATTCTGAATATACGCCCAAGTCTGAAATCATCATACGAAGCTACCGTAATCGTCGAAACTCGATTCTGAGGTCGTTTCTCAAAATATTGACCGAAGTCAAACTTGGCCTTAAAGGCCAACTTGAAGGAACCAGGTGTTCCAATATTGCTCTAAGAATTTCTGAAACTCGGACCACACGCCCCCGCAAGTCATAAATCACAATAAGCCGCTATGGGAAGTTTCATTTAGGGGAACTGGGTCCGATATCACAATAAGTCACAATAAGCATGGTGACTAGGTATATTCCTATCCTAACCACAAATCCGCTCCCCTGAAGGATTAAGATCGCTCTCTTCAATTCTTCTCTAATCTATACACGGCTTTCCCAAGCATAACATAGATAGTAAATAGAACCTAACTGCTAGCCAGACAATTAACCAATTAAACACAGAATTGAAGAAACAACCATATATTGGTGAATTATAATCAAGGTCAAGCTAATGTCAAATAAAAATATTCATGGACAAATCATAACCCCAGAACAATGGGTGTTTAGCCACTCATGATGTAATCAAACAATTGCATAAGTGTTGAATCAATTGAAAATACTAGAGTAAGATGAAGAAAAGTGAGAATTCTCCGCTTCCTAACGACCCCGTGTGTGTTTTTCCTCCAAAGTGGCGTCAACCTCCTCCAAAAATAGGTTTAGTCTTGCTTTTATACTTGTTGGGTAGGTCTAGGGCCGAATAAACCATGTTCCGGGCAAAATAGTCCAGTTTCCTACCACCGGCGCCCTGGACAGCGCTGGGAGCCCACCAGGGCACTGCTCCTATTTTAGCTATTGCCCACAGCGCCACAGGTGGCGCTAGGCGCTGCCTGTGGCACCCAAAATCGCACTTTTGCCGGTTTCGTCCGTTTTGGCTCTATTTTCGTGCGTTTCGCCCCTGATTGCTCCCGGATCATTCCTATACATAAAAATACTTAAAATTAATATAAATCATCATGTTTAACATCCCAAATTCACGAAACAAAATTAAAACATGAGGCTATATACACACAAATATATATACTTTAAGCTAAACATCAAGACTCAAAGGAAATTGACACTCCTATTGCAACAATCACAAAACTAGATGTAGATGAACCTGGTTCATCTGTCGATCAAAAGTTGTATAGAGGAATGTGCTAGTAGACCTGACATTGTCTTCAGCGTAGGGCTTTCTGCAAGATTTCAGGCTAATCCAAAGGTATCACACTTAACTGCAGTAAAGAGAATCTTGAGATACCTTAAAGGCACCACATACCTCTGTCTTTGGTATCCTAAAGGTAGTAATTTTGATCTTGTGAGATATGCTAATGCTGACTATGCAGGTTTGTTGGTAGATAGAAAGAGAACCTCGGGTATGGAACACTTTTTGGGCTCATGTCTTGTGTTGTGGGCTCCTAAGAAACAGAATTCAGTAGCTCTATCTACTGTTGAGGCTGAGTATTTGGATGCAGCCTCATGTTGTGCTCAGTTATTATGGATTAAACAACAATTGATGGATTTTGGTATAGAGGTTGGATGCATCCCTATCTTATGTGATAACATTAGTGTTATTAGTATGACGAAGAACCTTGTTCATCATAAAATAACAAAGCACATAGATGTTAGACATCATTTCTTAAGAGACAACTATGAGAAGGGAATGATCTCTATTGAATTTTGTGCTATTGATAAACAAATTTCTGACATCTTTACTAAAGCACTAAGTAGAGAGAATTTTGAAAGGAACAAGTTAGAGTTAGGTATGATTAAGATCACCTAATGAACTGGTTCAGATTGTACATGAAAGAAAATGAAAAATGAAAAAAATGTATTTTTGGCTAGAAAATCTGGAGTTTGTGTAAATAACTAGATTAATTTTTGCTCAGTATCATACTGTAAAAAATTTACTCATGTGCCATGTGTTAATATGACTCACTGATCTCTAATGAAATTTTCTCTATTTTGGCAAATTAGACATGATCAAAAGCATTCTTAGTGAAGAACATGGTTCATCGGTGTTGGTTCATCTGAATAGCGAGGTATGTGTTCTACACTTTGCACAATTTGAAATACTAATACTTAAATCATGAGCAAAGTCCTACTCAAGCCCAAAATCTTCAAAATCCTATCCAATTGACTTTGAACCTGTTCTGTTTCAAGAAGAATCCTCACCAAATTAAAATACCTAGATTCTAGGGAAACCTTAACCGTCTGTTCAAAACTAAAATTTCATTCAAGTCATCCCCTCCCTTAAAGAACCATTCCCAAATTTTCGATGACTCTTTCAAGTCGGTGACTGAGGGGGAAGAAACTGGGTCTTCCAATTCTAAACAGGTAACTTCTGTACCACAACCTTCTTTTGAGGTCGCTGAAAACTTAGGAAATAGGTTCATACTGGTTGGGTTTGTGGTAGATGTGGAAATTCCTGAGACAATAAGGAAAGGAGGTAAAAATAAAATAGAAAAAGAAAAGGAGAGTGGGAGTACGGAGTAATGAGAAGAGGAAAAGGGAAAGAAGTGTTTGATTCTTCACCCACCTCTAAATCTGTTAGAATGGCTATTTGTGGAGCTGAGCCAGAGAAGGAAGAAGAAAGTAGCAAGAACGCAGGGGAAAGTGGATCAGGAGAAGCTGCTAAAGGACTAGTGAATCTTGGAAAGTAAGTAGATGAACCTGGTTCATCTGTTGAAGAAACACTGGCGGATCTGCTGAAAAAGATAGGTAACAGTTACAAACCTAAGAAGAAACGAACTCCTAAGGCTAAAACCCCTGACACAGCAAGAGTAAACAAGAAACGGAAAGTTGCTTCTTCTGAGACTTCTGATATTTCTCTTCCAAGAGGAAGAACTACAAGGAGCAAGTTAAAGCAAAGTGAGGACGAGTTGAAGAGAGCTTTAGAGGAAAGTAAGAAGAAAAGAGTGGAAAAAGGGAAAGAAAAGGTTGTTGAGCCTATTGAGGCTGCTGAAGTGGATGAGATGGACCTGGTCCATCAAAGTGAAAAAGTGGCAGAGGTAGAGGTTCAGACCCCTAAGACCAAGAAAGCCAAGACTTCCTCAAAGAAGTCTTCATCTGTTTCTAAATCTGTTGAACCGTCTACCTTGGCTAAACGAACCAAGCCCGCATATCTTCCAAGCCTTAATTTCTTAGCCCTGCCTAGAACTTTTAGTGACCCAGATTCAGGATTTTTTTTGTTGCTCATGTTTTAACTGTTTTTATTTCATTTTGTGGATTGTGGTAGAATCATATTCTCTCTATCAATGAAGTTTGCTGCTTTTGTTCTTATTCATTGTCTATATTTCTTTGATAGTTTGAATTCTTAGTTGATTATTGATGATTAATCCATGAATGTATTTGCAGTTTCCCCAGTGGCCATGAGTGATTTTTAACTATCTGGGATTCACACATCTTTTTGCAACTTTTCGATGATGCCAAAAGGGGGGAAAATAGTTGTGCTCTGAACAGTGATATTTATAACCTAATGACCCTGGTTCTTTTATGATAAATGATCAATACTCTAAAATGTGTTAATGTTGGATTAAGTTGGTTACAGGCGTAAGCACAGATTTTGTCATCATCAAAAAGGGGAATTTGTTGGCCCAAGAAAGAGAATAGTTTTGCAGATTGACAAAGGAACTCAGAGATGAACCATGTCCATCACTGGAGACATAGACACATGCAGAATTAAAGGCACGTGAGGTGCACATGCAGGAGATAAATGAAATTTGGGAAATAAGAGATATCTCCTGATCGAAAAGATTGCAAAATGATAAGTAGAAGGACTCCTTACTCAATAAGAGCAGAATCTAAGAAAAGGAAGGATTTGAGGAGTTGAGTTTGACTAGAACTCTTCCACCAAGGAAGAGTTGCATTAGGATTCTAGTTAATTCCTTATCTTCTAACTCCTATATATTGCAGAATGTTCTTATTGTAAAGGGACGCACAAAACAGAAATTTATCAAGAATTAAGAGCAAAATTCATAAAGAAATTTTGCAAGCAGTTCGAGCCAAATTGGAGAGTGCGATTCTGAAGCTACTTGAACCAGCTAGAAGAACTAGTTATATATGTTGTCTTTTAGTCTAGTTTATTTGTAGTAGGTGATTACAAAGTGTATCTTTCAGCTTTATCTAGAAGCAATTGTAATAGGTACTGAGTATTCAAGTTAGAGTTAACTTGAAGGTTGTCGCAAATAGCTAGAGGCTAGTTTGCCACAAGGGGATTAGAGTTAGTCCTTAGGTTTACAAAAGAGTTTATTTTGTAAATGTTGTTTGGCTTATTGATTTAGTGAAGAGTTTGGGAAAATCCTACTGGGAAGAAGGTCGTGGTTTTTTCACCTTTTGAGCCAGGTGTTTTCCACGTAAAATTGTTGTGCTCCTTTATTTTATGCAATTATTGTTCTACAAACTGTAGGAGTTGGAACACATAGAAGAATCTAGTCCTTCTATAACTACTGCACGTAAAAATTGGTCACCACACAAATCACCCCCCCCCCTCTTGTGTGATATTGACATAGATAAACAACACTCTCTACGGTTTAACTTCTTCTTTTCTATCTATTTATGTAATTCATTCAGCTATTGGTCTGTAATAATTATTCGTAAACAGATATTGGGGTCGGCTAGTGAAATGGGGAGGGTAGCCATATAGTTCTGTTAACATCATCAGGCAGAAATCATGTTTTAAGATTTACATTATTTCTATTTGCATTAGAATCCATGTTTTTGGACCAGCATGTTCATTCAAACCATGCCAAGCATGCATTAGATACCATGTTCCTAGAATTTCATGTCTACTGTTTCAGCATCTCGTCTATGCTTTATGTTTATCGCTTAGAAATCCTGCTCCTAGGACAATAAACAATGTTAACATAAAAGTTGTTACTCTTGTGCATTCAAAATCATGTCTCCATCACCCTGTAACTCTTTGTGCATTTTAGAAATCATGCCTTTCGGAATTCTGTGTATCCTGAAATTATATCTTAACCATCCTGCATTTATATGTGCATATTAGATATCCTGCTCCAGGATTTCGTTTGCTTAACCACGCCTAGTTTAACTACTGACTCACGAAAAAGGTAGAAACAGTGTCACATCTAATTGTCTTGCTCTTAATAAAACTAGTAACAATCTCTGCATAATCGTATCACCTAGAACAGCATGCTTTTAGGTAAAACAACTTCTGAACTGTTTTTTAACAATTCTGGTAATTATTAGGCACAACCCCACGCCTAAGAAAGGCCTTAGGTAATCAAACTCTTTAAAAAATGGAACACTCCTTGGTTATGTTTACAGTTTAAAGACACGGGTTTTAAAATCAGTAGGCAAACTGATTAGGTCTTTGCTATTGAGTTTATAAATAAAGCTGCATATTTCTGTGCATTGACATTCACTTAGATATCCTGTCTTAGGATCCTGTCAAATAAAACTGTCTTTTGTTTGTGTTTGAGGCGTGCTGATTATGTGCATTACTTGTGGAGGTATATTTGGGCCTCATAACTGTGTTCTTGCATTTATCTGATTAGTCCTATTTGTTCTTGCATGTCGCTTAGAATTTTATCCTTTTAAAACCTTAGGGGTCTGTCTAGAACTAACTATACTTAGAGGTCCTAAATTCCTCCAGGACCATTAATAAGGGACAGATAACAGCATGCATAGAGATCGCTAAATAAACTCGCTTAATAACCGCTAAGGGGTGGGGTAAAGGGTAGATATGGATATGATGATCCGTGCGCTAATTCCACGTGTATCACCTCACTGATGAGTGATTAGTGGGCATTACATTGATGTGATCCTATAGGATAAACAACATAGGACTCCCTTATCCTCTACATATGTGTGCTTAGACTGCGAATCTTTTCAAAACCATTACTTGTTTCCATGTGTATACTTTGACTGCTTATTTGCTACTTGCTTAAATTCACAAAGTTTGTTTGGTCAGGAACCACAGTTATGGACTTTGAGGGGTGCCTAACACCTTCTCCTTGGAGTAATTTCATGCCCTTACCCAATCTCTAGTTATTCAATTAGTGTTATTATAACCCTTAATAGGTTCCCTTACACACCTTAATTCGTTAGGTTGCGACTCTTCAAGTCCTTCACATCCCTTTTCCCAAAAGGAAATGAGTTGTCCCAACAACGTCAAAAACCCTGACCGATCCGAAAGGAGAGGAAAAAGGGGGGCGCGACACAAGATGCTTCATTTTCAGATAGCATGAGGAAAAATTCATTTCCACGCCTACATGTCAATATACATGTGAAATCATGAATGTCACCAAAATCGGGTAGCAGAAGGAAATGCATCTCTATGCATGTATATCAAGTACGCATGTCAAATGCAATATATCTCAGTGATGAACTCATGTACTCACATTCAAAGTACTCAATCTCGTTGTATCGTACTTTCCCCTCATCATGATCAATCACTCGACACGCTCAGTCACTCAGTACTGTATATGGCCAATACAGCCCAGGGAAGACACATCCCCCAATATAAATCAACTGCGCTCACTAGGGATGTGTACAGACTCCGTATGGGCTCCTTCAGCCCAAGCGCTATATCAAGTCAATCATGGCATAAATCAATGACACACATTGCGGCATGCATCCCGATCCCATAAATATGTATAGCCATAAGGCTCGTTGCAGTGTGCAATCCGGTCCACATATAACTACAGCCACAGGACTCGTTACGGCGTGCAACCCGATCTACATATATATACAACCATAAGGCTCGTTGCGGCGTGCAATCCGATCCACATATAGACATATATCACTCACAGCTCCGCACTCAGGCCCCAACTCAGTGACCAATCTCTCCAGTCTCATGGGCTCACAACACTCATACTAAGCAACCCTAATCAATGGTATGAGATGTGACAATAAGCAATAACAAAGACTGAGATATGATATGAAATGAGTGGACACGATTGAGTATGAAATTGAAATTTAAACAAATAATTCAACAACAATATGACCTTTGTGGGTCCCAACAGAATAAACATGTAGCCTAGACATGGTTTCTAACATGGATACAAGCTCAATAGCTCTAGTACATAGAGATTTCATGGTTACAAATAAGATCAGGTAATTACACAGTAACACAGGAATAACAAAGTCACAACTCACACGGTGAATGCCCACACGCCCGTCACCTAGCATGTGCATCACCTCAACACCAAACACATAAAACGTAATTCGGGGTTTCATACCCTCAGCACCAAATTTAGAAGTGTTACTTACCTCAAACAAGACAAACCCAACATAGAGCAAGCCAAATGATGCTCCAAAAATTCCATCACGCACGTATCGACCTCCGAACGGCTCAAAACTAGCTAAAAGCAACTCAAATACGTCAAATAAATCCCGAGGAAACAATTCCAGATGATAAAGGTCGAATCCTTAATCAAAACCCAAAATCGACCAAAAGTCACACCCGGGCCCACGCCTCAGAACACGAAAAAAATAAAAAATCTAGTAACTCATTCAATTACGAGTCCAACCATACTAGTTTCACTCAAATTCGACTCCAAATCCATGTTCAAAACTTGAAAAATCACTTTATGAAGTTTTAGACAAAACTCCCCAATTTTCTCTTTAAAAATTCATCAACCAATTGCCAAAATCGACATTCATGAAATATAACTAAAACCAAGTAGATAACACTTACCCCAATCCACATGGTGAAAATCGCCTCAAAATTCACTCCAATCCGAGCGCCATATCTCCAAATATGCAAAAATGACCAAACCCTCGAACTTAAAGCTTATGTCCAGTCCTCTTCGCTTTTGCGAACAATGAGCCGCTTCAGCGACATCGCTTTTGCAACGTGAAGCCCGCTTCTACGGAATAAGATGGAAAAATGACTCTTCGCACCTGCGAAAAACATCCACTCCCACGCCATCGCAGGTGCAACCACTGAACGTGCATCTGTGCATGGGATCGCTCATGCGCCCAAGGACTTCGCTTCTGTGCACACGCATGTGCACCTCTTCCTCCGCATCTACGTTGATCTCCAGCCAAACACGTTTTCGCTTCTGCGACCAATTGTACGCATCTGCATACTCGCATTTGTGTCCATTCTTCTGCAGATGCGGAAACACCAGAACCAACATACCTTCAGCAATGCAACATGAAACGAAAATGATCTGAACCTCGTTAGAAACTCACGTCGGGCCACTCGGGACCCCATCCAAATATACCAACAAGTCCCATAACAAAATACGACCCTACTTGATGCCTCAAATTACGCATAAAAACATTGAAATGACGAATCGCACCTCAAATCGAACTTAATGAACTTTGAACTTTTCAACTCCATAACTAGTGACCAAACATAGCAAATCAATCCGGAATAAACCCAAATTTTGAACACAAGTCCCAAATGACATAACGAAGTTATTCCAATTCCCGGAACCACAATCCGAATCTGATATCCACAAAGTCAACTCTCAGTCAAACTTGTAAACTTTTTTTTTTTTTTTTTTTGGCAATCCACTAGGCATGTCCTAGGGCTAGTTTTTATTTATATATAAAATAAATAACAAGATGCCTGTGCTGTCCTACTAAAAGTAGGACTATAAAAATTGAAGAAACATAGAACCTATTATCAAAATAGGGCTTGTAAGACCCAATTTTGATATTACATGAAATACTACTAGCATTATCTACTATGAACAACACCGAAACTAGCCTAGTCAAATATAAGGACTTATATCCGACTTCCATAGAGTTTGCACTGCCTTGCCATCTTGCACTTGATGTTTGATTGCACAAGTAGCAAACCATTTCTAGTCTTGGTAGCTGAATCTCCTGATGTTGGACATAACTCCCAAGTATCCATACTACACCAAACCAACATTGAACAAACAATGTAAAACAATAACGTACTTGAGATACATTGCTGCTTCTGCCTCCATTTTTGGGTGTGTTCCATGTATTATTTCTTCTATGATTTTCATGGTGATAATCATTAGAGGTTGTATTGAATTGCTTTGCCAGGGTGTTAACCCATTTTTCAATATGAAAGCCCGTGTCCCTCTTCCAATCCTTGTATACCCGGGCTAATGACATTTCAGTTATGGTTAGCTTGCCTTCAACTTCGTATGTTGTCCTTGCCTCTCTTGTTGACAACCTTTCCAAGGGTGACATATCAAATGGAATAAAATTGTGTTGCATAAAGGACCAGGCCCATAATGCCTCACTATTTTCCTTAATGCACTGCTAATACTCTTGCGAATAGGGGACACCCTTTGGCCATCTCCATGGAATTTGTGTCATACTTGTCACTTTTCCTTCTCCAAGGGAATGAGTACATAGTACTAATACCACCCATAGGAGTCGTAATGAGTGACAAGTCATGCACACAATGTTATATTCTGCAAAAAAGAAAAAACATGTTAGTTGAAAACGATATCACCATGTACTCCTCCCTAAGGACTCGTACATGTTGATCATGCGTACTCTCCTTCTCCCTACTCCACCTTGCCTCATTACTACTCAATTTTTTTCTACCCTCACTCTTAAGTGTGGACATTGTAACTTGTAATCATTCACCATTCTCCTACCTTTTGAATCCAAATCCCAGAACTCCCTACCTTCAATGTCACTTACATCCAAAACATAGTTTGCAAGGTGATCCGCGAATTTATTTCCTTCTCTGAAGATATGTGTCACCTTGTACCTCCTCCCAACTAGTAACTCAGAAATATCCTCCACATTTTGTACTATATTCCAAGGAGGCATCCACACTCTCTCAATAATATTAAGAAATAGCATGGAGTCCGTTTGAATCCATATTTGATCAAAATTGTAATCTCTACACACCCTCAAAGCTACAAGGATAGCCACTGCCTCCGCTTCAGTATTTGTTGTTTCCTGGATCTCCCTTCCAAGTGCATATATCACATCTCCATCATCCCTAATACAAATCCCAATAGAGCTCCTGCCCGGATTACCCCTCGATGCACCATTCGTGTTAACCTTTACCCATTCTTTCTTTGGTAATTCCCATATCACCTTATCATATCTCAACTTTGGAGTATAGTTTTTCAGCATGTGCAGTAAGTCTTCCCGTTTGTGAGGCACGTTTACCAGCCCTGGCTTCCTAACTCTCACTAAAGATTGAAGAGTTGAAGAGACCTTGTGAACTTTCCAAACCTTCAAATTTTTAATTTTTGCCAATTTATGTTGAAACCTTCTAGAAAGATCCAAATGCAAATCCGGGCATACGCTCAAGTCCAAAATCACCATCCAGACCTAACGGAACCATCAAAACATCATTCCGGGGTCAAATTCACAAAAGTCAAACTTGGTCAACTCTTCCAACATAAAGCTTAAATCATGAAATACTTTCAAATCGATTCTAAATAACCTGAAAATCAAAACCGACGATTCACATAAGTAATAATAAGCTATACAGAGCTACTCAAGCCCTCAAAATACCGAGTAAAGTGCAGATGCTCAAAACGACCAGTCGGGTTGTTACAACTGCGCGTCATGCAGCGCATTGGTATAATTTTTTGCGTTTCAAATTTTTCTTTAATTTTTGATATCCAGACTTGGTACTAAAACCCCAAAAAGGATACCGATTTAACTTCTTAGGCTTCTATTCAAGCTTCAAGGATCCAATTCATCTGTTTCAGCTCCAAAATTACTTCTTAACTTTGAAGCACACCCTACACAATATAACGCACGTAATAAGTATAAAGTACAAGTAATTAGGCGCAATAAAATTAAAGTGTATTAATTAGAGTGCAAAATATAATTCAAAACATGAGTTTTTAGCCTACCATCAATACTCCACACTTAGACAACCATTTCAAATAATTCTCCTAACTCATCATGCCAAGAATATTTAAAACAGACTAAACACCTTGCCATAACATCCTAGCATCCAGACTCAACTCAAAAGCACAAATTTTTCAAAACCTTCCACTTACTCTAATACAAAAGCAAAAGACATTACATTTCCCTCGTAAGTCATATTTCCCTTACACCAAACAATAAGAGAATAGTCTCACACACATAAAATTCAAAAACAAACAAGGACTCATAATAGAAAGAATTAACTCACCCTTATAACTAAAATTTATTTTCCATAAAAGATATACCATATGATTGCCCATGGTGTAATACTCTACTAATTCAAGCACACTCAGTCAAAGATCAAGTAAGACTTCACTGGTTGTAACATAGTCTGCGGGACAGGTATAATACAATTTGAATATAGTAACTACACATTCCTAAGCACTTTAATACATATAATTTCACAATTAAAATCCCACACTTGTGTAACAAAACTTTGCCAAACCTTCAAAGTGTTACGAATGAGTTTTTTTTGTTTCTTTAAGCATAATCATAGCAAGAGCTACCACTAGCCATGAATATAATATTTTTTTTCTAATTTATATAAAAAAAACTTGTTTTTCTATCTAAGTTATTATTTTTTTTCTTCAATACTTTTTTTTCTTTTTTAAATTCCCTAGAAGTGGATATAACAACTTTTTTCGACCAATGCACATTTCTCCATTTTCTTTAAGTTCCCTTCCAAATCCAACCACACCTCAACTTAGCTTTTAATATGTTCATAACAAGTTCAAGAGAGGTCACAAGTTTAAAGAAAAGGTCAAACAAGGGGGATATGCTTATAATCTAGTTGCTAAAAAAATAGGATACATGTTCAAAAGGATTATCTACAATACACAACGTTAGGTGGGCAAAGGCATACATCTGGATCCATAAAGAAACGCCTCAATCATTTCTTAGACTGAACAAGATTACTACAGTCGGGATAAGTCCTACACATAATTTGACATGCACAAATATCAACGACTCTCACATACACATTGGAACACAACTCACTTAAGACCGGATCTATACTGACTATCTCATCAAAGCAGTTAAGACAAGTCAAACATTTTAAGTACTTTATACACGAGTAAAGACATGAACCTCGGCGCAAAGAAGACACTCATGCTCTCAAGGTACAACAAAGTAAAAAAAAATTGCCTCCAATTAGCACTACGATACAAGATTCTTTATTCCTACAAAAAAAAATAACTACACAAGACTAAGCAAAACCCTTGGAAAAGAACCGCGTCACAAAGAAAAATCAAGGAGAAATAGTTACACTTCTAAGAAAATAAAACAAAACTTAAGACAAATTTTTGGAATATTAATTTTTTCTTATATATTTTTTCAATAAACTAGCTAAAAGGCACATACACACATATTTATATTTTTACACTCCACACTTTAAATTGTGACATGTTCCCATGACGCTCAAGTAAAAAGTAAGAGGTGAAGAAAACTCCCTAAATTGTTCAGTCTGGCCCTGAAATAGTATTCGGGTCTTCTTCGCACGTCCGACCAAGTGCACATAACCACATCAAGATCTTCTCTGAGTTCCGCTGATACACCCAAGACTTATCATGATTGGCCTAATCAATTTTAACACTAGAGTATACATCAGACTCCTCTTTAGGTACCTCTATTGCTTTTTAAATCTTGAACACCACACTTCCTCCCCCTACTCTTAGCATGAGCCGCCTTTTATGAAAGTTTGGTATAGCTCTACCAGCAAATGAGAAGGGTCTCTCTAAAATCAGAGGAACCTCCTTGTTCTCTCTATGTTCACCACAATAAAATTCATAGGAAACGCAAATTTGTCCACCCGAACCAATACATCTCACTACTCCTTCAGATATGATGGTGGCTTGATCCATCAACTGTAAGGACATGAGGATGGACTTGATTGTTCTGATCTTTCCTTCAAGCTTTCTAAAAATAGATAAAGGAATAAGATTAATAAAATCATCAGAATCACATAAATATTCTTCAAATTTAGTAATTCCTAAAGAGAAAGGCATGGTAAAACTCTCTTGATATTTGTATTTTTTAGAGATAGCTTGTTTTGCAGAATAGCATTACAATATTTTGTGAGCTTGACAACCGATGTCTTTTTCACTTTTTATTTGTTTGATAAAATTTTCTTTAGAAACTTACTGTATGCTGGCATTTGAGATAGTACCTTCGTGAAAGGTAGAATAACATGTATCTGCTTAAGCACTTCTAGACATGGGTGGATCTACATATCAATTTATGGTTCTCAAGCACCCATTAACCTCCATGGGAGCTCTGGTAGCTAGTTATATAGAATATTAGTAAGAAACATATAAAGATTAATAATCGGCACCCAATAACAGAAAGATCCACTAGGTGCTTTGGATCAATGGCAGAAATAAAGCCTTGCGGCGTCTAGACGTGCCTGGAATCGATTCTTAAGCCAGGATTTTTTTTGTTGTAAATTTAGCTGTTTTATGTTAGTAAACCAGCCATGCCGAATTCCACTACTTCTCCATAATGCATCAAATTTCCCTTCTTTCCCTAATTCCAAATCTAACCTTATTCTTTATATTGTTGATATTTTCTTTTTGTTCTTTTTTTACATTTTCTTCTTCATTTATTTGTCTCGTTGTGGCACATAAAAGGGAAAAACTAAGACTAAGATTCGATAAAAAATAGAGAAATTAAAAAATAAAAGAATGTGTCTCTCTTAATATTTTTTGTCTCTTAACAATATTTGTGTCTCAAAGAAAAAATTTAGGTACTTTAAAAGTGAAAAATAGAAAAGCTTTCGCAGTTGTAAGCAATGATGTTATTATTCATCATTTTCAACGTATGAAAAATCTTCGAGCACAGTTATACCTTGTGACAAGATTTTTTTTTAATGATGATAATATTGTTAATATTTCATTATAACTTGCGCGTAGAAGTCTTTTTTGATAATGATATTATTAGTCGTAATTTTTTCATTTACTCTTTTTTACTGCCACATTCAAATAATTATGTACTTATACAATATAGCAACTTTATATTAAATTGAGCACTCACGATTTTTAAATTCTGAATCCGCCACTGTTTCTAGAAAACACCCAAATTATTTATCCAGACTCTCTTCTTTACTTCTGAGGATAAGTTAGACACTGCCCTGATAATTTCTTATGGGTTATTCTCAACACAGCTTGGGAGAGTTCCTAGTGCCCTTTTAGAGAGAACAAGTTGGCATTCTATTTCACCTGTCTCTCTAAGTTTTGAACAGCAACCTCATATATGTTTAAATAACTTCTCTGCCTTAATTATGAAAGTCTTCATCAAACGATATTAGTGAACCAGATGCAAAATAGATTTTACAAATAATACTTCATATTGAAATTGAAAAAAAAACTAATTAATTTTCATTGCCCTTTTGATCATTTAAAGTATTAGAATCCAATCCCCATATATTCAATTATGTATTCTTTTTTCCCCTCAAATCATATATATCATCTTCATGAGATCCTCATGGATACATCACTCTTCACTTTCTTGAGACGAGTTCGCTCCAAGAACTCATTATGTTGTAAAGGAAACAGGGATCGTGACTTGTGGCTAGATGGACTCAATCAAATAAGAAAGAATTATAAGAAAATACACATGGCTTTACACCATAATAAAAAAATTGCTCATATTTTTAAGTTTTACCCCACCTAGCCCATATTGTACATATTTTGAAAGCAATAGCAAATTTAAAATATGTGTTCTTACAACCATTGCTTCTAAAAGTTATGGAGTTAAATTTGTGTTCTCACAACCATTGCTTTCACTCTCTCTTCTTCTCACATATTCTGCATGTGCTTCAAGGGTCTGTCCGCCATTACTACTTCTCCCCATGTATCACATGATTGCAATGTAAGAAAATTGAAGAGTAGAAGTCCACATTGAAAGTTTTACTTTTGAAAATAGGATTTTTTGAGTTTATTAGTTGTTTGGATTGTGTGTTGTTCCAATTGATTAAAAATATCAAAAGGAGTTCAAAATTTAAATATGAAGTGATTTGGAGTAGATTTGAGCAAGATTTGAGTTAAATTTCAGAAAAGACGCAAGGAAGAAGACGAAGTCAGTTTTTTGTATAATTATGTATAATCTTGTATAATAGTGTATAAACACATCGTATACACTATTATACACTTTTATACACATTTATATAAGCGTCTGTAGACGAACTTCTTCTACGATTTTCAGTTGCAATTCTTGTTCAAAACCAGTATAAATCTCCATTAAATAACTTCAAATTTATATACAACCTCCTTATACTATTTCTAATAAGTCTAAATAACACCCACTCCAAATTTCTCACAAAATCAAATTCGGAATTTAAATCCACATATTTAAGCTTGTTAAAAATTTAATTTTCACCACCCAAATGGATTTGGTTTGTTGAACTAATATTTGAGTCACAGTTACTGATTCGAAAATTAACTTAAAAACTTGAACAATCTTTTTTTAAAATTAAAAATATAATTTTCGAGAACCTATTGGAGTTGAATGTTGAGTGTTACCCTATTATTTTTGGCTAGTTGATTGTAAATTGAAACTCGGGCTATAAAATTAAAAAGTAGGGAGCCCAATTGTTCTTATGTGAAATTTTTCCATCAAATAAGTGTATATTTTACAATTTGATTAATTATTTCAATTTTAAATTAAAATAAAGGATGTTAAAGT
This sequence comes from Nicotiana paniculata, assembly GCA_005239505.1. NCBI lineage: Eukaryota > Viridiplantae > Streptophyta > Magnoliopsida > Solanales > Solanaceae > Nicotiana > Nicotiana paniculata. The sequence goes on along the minus strand of ML319624.1, from coordinate 22,956 downwards.
TTATAAAAATTACTTGGTGAGTATTTAAATGATAGTTTCCATTAATAATTTTTTTTTTCAATTTTAACTGTAAATACCATTTTTCGAGCTTTAACCAAATAATATTCAAATATACTTATCTAGTTTTAGGACCAGCATACAGCATCTTCTAAAGAACGTGTATGGGTCTATGGGACATTTTAAATAGCACCAAAACATTGATATATTTTTCTTTCTCTTTCTTGGTAAAAATTAAATAATGATTTGATGGATTCCATTTCATGAATATGACAGTAAGCTAACATGTGGCCTTACTTTAAATATTATTTTAATTTTAATAAAGATAATTTATAGCAACAGAGTTATCTAACGTAAGTTTTAGGACTTAAGTTTAATTTTTCTTCTTCTTTCTTTAACTCACTATCCATTAAATTAAATGGTGACACATCAATTGAGATTAACATAGTACTACCTTAGTTCTAACTTTCCAAAAAGTTGTTATTGCTTGATCTTTGTGATCGAGCCCGGTATAAGTTTGTGTAGTGCAATTGTCCTATAATCTTTTTAATTATTTGTTGCTCTTTGTCAAACTATAAAATAAATAGCTTGAAATTTTGCATAATTTCCCACGGTTTTTATAAGGTGGATATTGAGATAAATAAATAGAACAAGATGATACAATAATACACAACGATGGCCACAATTTATGTTTTTTTCTTTAAAATTCTTTCTTTTAGAAACTAAAATTATTTCTATTAATGATGGTAGTATCCATGCCAACTTATGTACATCTCAACTATTCTATTGGATAGTTGTTAATTAATTTTATCCATCAAATTTAGGCAGATGAAAAAAAACTAAATTTTTTTTAATGATATTTAAGTTAGATTTACCAAAAAAGAAAGAAATAGAAGAAATGTATAAAAGTTGCTTTGGCACTACTTCCTTTGATTTTTTTTTTGATTTTTTTCAGATTAGTAACATTTCAATTTCAAATGATCTGAGTTTGAAAATGAAAGTATACTATCTTATGAACAGACAAGAGAACGAATTGTCACATCGGGGATAATCTCCTTACTTATTAGCAATCAAAACCACTTGATATTGTCAAGGAGTTTAATAAGTTGAAGTTAGTTAGAATATTCCATTTTATGATATCCTTGTGTCACGACCTAAATAAGATTCGGATCATATATAATTTCTCTATAATTATTGCTCACATTATTTTTAAGGCAGGCATGAGTACACTTTATTATTTTTGTACTAGTTTTAGTGTACGTGCAACGCGTTGCACGTATGGTTAGCGTCAATCAGTAAAATATGTGTATTTGAAAAATATGTAAATCAAGTTATCTAATGCTAAGTTTTAAAATATCTGCGTTAGGTTAATGTTTTAAAATAAGTGACTTAGTACAGAGAAAAGTATAGGGAGTTGTCATTTATTTGAAAGAATACCAAAAAGAAAATTAATTAATGGCAACTAACTTAGAATATATTTTTCCTTCTAATGTTTCGTTCTTATTGTTTTTAACGTTTGCATTTTTAACAGTTTGACTCTTACTACTATATTATAATCTATTTTATTATAATTTTCAAAAAGAATGACTTAGATTTTTCGCAAATTAGTTAAATCAAAAACTTTTTTGGTTAATTAAGATTGTTTTTAATGTTAAAGAGATTTTTTTGTTGTTGATTCAAATCTTAATAATAACTCAGCCCAAGTTTTAAATATTTAATTATATTTATAATTTTTATCCAATAATAATTTTACGCTCAATATAATAAACAAACCGTTCTGGGTACGTGCATCCTATCTCAATGGATGTTTGAGTTATGAAATAAAAGTATAAGTTCCTGATAATAGTCATTAATATTGACATTGTAACTAACTCAATTAAGAAAAAAACGTCCCATAGAAATCCTCAAACATCAGTTAATAATTCAATTTAAAATTTATGTCATTTTTTTAATAAATAAAGTTAGCATGCTTCCTTTTCAGTTTCAGTAGTACACATAGTCATTAAAAACATAAATAGTAGATAGAACGTCACACATATAGCAAACAACTAATAATTCATGAATTTCAGATGAACACAAAATCAAAGTGCCCTGAAAATGAGAAAATACATTCAAAAAGAATATTAAAGTAAGCTAGTAAAATACACCGAAGAATGCCTCAAAATTATATTTGGAAGAGTATGTTTAGTTTTGATATATCATTGTTCCCGTAGAATTAGTATTTAAATAATTCTAATATTGATTAATTCCATTTGTCGTTATATTAGAAAATAATTAGTTTTATAACAATTCTACAATTTATTTTTAAAAGGTAAAATGATCATACACATTTCGATTGTAGAACACGTATTTCTTCTTAATTTAAAAGACATATCTTTTGAGAAAATCTTACAAAGATCGTAGTAATTCCTGTAACATGATATTAAATCTAAAATGATTGATATATCTATTTTTTGGTAATTAAATTTTGATATTTATTATATATATTCACTATGATTCTTCAAAAGGCCATCAATAAAAATAATTATATATTTTTAGAGATTTAGAATAAAGAGGGTCGTCATATAGTTTTTAGAAGAGATTTTAGCACATATATTTTATATTAATTTGAAGGGCATATCCTTCGGGGTAAGCTTATAAAAATTGTAGTCATTTTTGTGATATAATATTAAATCTAACATGATCGAAATCGTTATATATTTTTATTACAATTATTCGAACAACCTTCAAATTAACACTAATTAAAAAAAAAGTATCTTTCTTTTAGAGCTATTGGGATGAACGACTAGGTCATATAGTTTTTAGGAAAAAAATGAATAATTAAGTAACAAGGTAAGGTGTAAACTGATTAATATTGAATGTGTATTTATAACCAATAACTTATTACGTATACAGAGGGCAATTTATTTGAATGGACAAAAAATAAAAATAATAATAAATGTCAACTTATTTTGAATACTTATTAAATCATTCTTATTTCTTCTATTCTGAATTTTAACCAAGTTATTTTAATACTATATTATAATTGATTCAACTTTATTTTCTAATTTCTTTCATCATCGACGGCCTTTTTTAATAAAATATATCTATTTAAGCCAAGATATTTGTCAACCTAAAGATAGTTTTACTTGTATGGTGAATTTAAAAAATAATAAAATTAATTTTTTTGCTAATTAACTATTCCAAATATTTAATTATTTATTTTCAGAAATAAAATATATAAATTATATTATATTGATTTACATTATTAATATTAGCTCATACCAAATTTTAAATATTCGATTATAATTATATTTTATCGAATAAAAATTCTTTTGTCAAATTATAAGAAAATCAAATGAGTGAAAAATAGTTTTGTATATTTTAAAGTATTTTAGTATATACAAGAGTTTCACCTAAATCAAAACATAAAAAAGTTACTCCATCATCTTCCAATAAAGTCGTACGTCCTCTTCCTTTTTTGATTGAATTCTTGGTATTTGTTCAAAGGAATAAACTTCTAAATACTAAGTGGTTACGTCCTATTTTGGTTAGTATTTTTAATTTTTTCCTTTTCTTGCCATTTATATATAATTTATTAAGTGCAAACATTTATATAAAATAAATTGTTATATTTTTGAAGTTTTAAATATTCATTTTTTTTATGTAATCCAAATAAGGAAGAATTTAATATATACAATTTAGTTGATTTTGTAGTCCTAAATATTAGAAAAATAAGTAAATGATTATTCCTACATATTAGGAATATAATTAACTGAGTATTGCTACATATTAGAAAAATAACTAAATTACTATTTTATCCAATGTAAACTCTATTTTTAAAGGGTAAAAAAGACGAACACATTTCGCTAAGGGCCTTCGTGATTTTAATATAATATAAATATACAATAATAGAAAAATAGTAAACTATATATTTTTATACTAAGGTTATGTTTGGTATAATGGAAAATATTTTTCGAAAAATATTTTCCTATTTTTCACTGTTTGGTTGCACAAAATAGTTTGAAAAATATTTTCCTAGATATTACATTTTCCTGAAATTGAAGGAGAATGGCTTTCCTAGAAAAAGTTAGGAAAACATTTTCCAAAAACTTCATCTACACTCACATCTAACCCCAACCCCCTCCAACTTCAATTTTATGTTTTTTTCGTTTTTTTGCCATCAACCTTAATTTCCAGTTTTTTGTTAAAATGAAACATGGTTAGGTGAGTCATGAAGATAGGGGTAGGAGTCTTACATTCATGCAACCCAACTAGTCATAATCTAGTAAAAGGAAATGGGTTAGAGTAATCCTTCACTAAAAAAAAGAGGCCATTTAATCTAAAGGAACACCTAGTGTTTGATATAATGCTCAAGTGAGTTCGAGACATGATCGTTATTCCTAATTCTAAGTTCAATTATGTCACATTATGAACTAGATTGAAGGTGCTAGAAGATCCGGTGAATTGTGATAGAAAATTAAAGGGAAATTCCGATTCAATGTATGTATGACTAACTTTAATCCTTGTAAAGTCATCTTATTGGTGTCCGAGCACTCGGTATGAAATTCTTGCTTGAGCATATGTGAATTGATTGACTTGTTGTGTCGAGGTGTAGGACCTCGTTCTTTGAATTTCTTAGTCGATTATCATGTTATATGAGCTTGCGAAAAGGTGATTCTTTGTGCTTATTCTATTATGTGCAAAGATCGTTAAATGTTGAATACATCGGTATGAGAGGTTGTGCTGCAAAACGAAAGAAATGATAATGAAACAAAGTGTTGAATGTATCTAAGTGCTAAATGCGGTGTAGTAAATAATGGAAAGGAAACGGGGATAAACTAATTGAGCTATGTGTTGGTGGCATAATGTATATGACTCACTGTTTGATAAAGATTTCTGTGGCCTTGATTTCATATGGTTACTTGGTAGTTACGAATGAATATCCTTGACGATGAGAATCTTTGTGATTGAATTGTTGGTTGATGTTTCTATTAATTACATTTTTGAACATATCAAAGTGTTAAAGGCTGTGTAGCAAATGATGAAAGTAAATATAGGCTGATTTTATTGAGTTAAATGATTGTGGCAACACCATATATGAATTACTGATTGGTAAGGATCATTGTGCCTTGATTTCACATAGTTATTGGTTGATATGAACTAATGTTCTTCATGATGAAGATCCTTGTGATATAATTGTTGGTGGTGGTTGCTGTGAAATGTGATTGTAAGGTGGGATCGGGTTGCACGCGCGCAACACGAAGTAATAAGGGTGGAGAGGAAATAAGGGTGAACGTGATTGTACGGTTGGATCGGGTTGCGCGCGGCAACACGAAGTAATAAGGGTGAAATGTGAATTTACGTGGGATTGAGTTGCGCGCCACAACAGATGAATAATTGAAATAGGTAACAATGGAAATCTTCATTTGCAACTATCTGTATACATACTAGTACTATTCAACAATACTAACGTCTCTTTTGCCGGGGGCGCTACATCTTTTATATGGATATAAGTGGTTCCACAACAGGTAGCTCAGACCGCCGATAGTGGTGTTTCCCCTTCATACTAGCAGATCCGGCGAACCTCACTTCCTCTCGGGGCCGTGTGTAGTCTATATCATCTCTTTTGTATATCTTATGTCTTTTAAGGTATAGCCGGGGTCTTGTTGCTGGCAAGTATTGTGTAAACCCTTAGTACTTTTAGAGGCTCCGTAGACATGATGTGAGTTGTACATATATGTATTTTGAATAGTAAATGCGTTTACTAATAATCGGGGTCCGAATTAAAACTATTGTATGTTTGAAAATTTTACTAACAAACACTGATTTCGAAAAAAGTGAAACTTTTAAAAAAAAAATCTGATGTCCAAACATGCACCAAGTCCACACGCCTATCGGCAATACCTACTACGTACCCAACACCTCATTTGCCCCTCCCAGTGTAGAAGGATAATAATTTTCATATACTACAAAAATCTCCATATATTCTATTTTTTAATCTTTTTTTTTCCCCGTCAAATTATAAGAATTAAGAACTCATCATCTTCATCCTCATCTCTTCACACGAGTCCTCACTCTTCCATAATTTCTAACAGCAAATTTGCTGTTTTTCTTGTTCAAGTATAACGGCACACGACCCTAGGCACGTCTCCACACGCCTACCCCTACTACCCAAGCCCACAGTAACCCCCCCCCCCCCAGACATCTTTCCACCAATACCCATTTGCCCCCACCTACCTAACTTGTCATTATTATTTGAATCTGATCTGCTGTATATACCCTTTATACCAATATATATAGTAGCCATAGACGGTAATGTACATTTCTTCTGCTGCTACTCTCTCGAAGCCGAGATTTTCCTCTTCGTCCATCTCTACAACTCTTTCTTCCTCTTCTTCTACTGTTAATTATCGCCCTAGTGGCTCTTCTTCTAGCTTTTTCTATAATCAGCAGCACCGTTCCTTGAGCTTCTCCTCCGCCGTGCGATCGCTGCGGTGGAATTGGAAATCTCCGATCAGTTTGAAAGCGCAGATCAGAACTACTTCCACTACTCCTGTTCTCAACAATTTCCATCGAAAACTCTCAACCATGGGTACTTTTGTCTTTTCACTCGTTTTCATTGGATTTGCTGCTGAGATTATCCTCCTAATATATGTTGTTTGTTAACGTTGCATAAAAAACATTTCATTGGATTTGCCGCTAACAATACATTCTCTATTGTGCCGATTCATATATGAATCCTAAGCATAATGTTGTTTGTTAATTGAGCCTTAATTTAATTTCCTGAGTCCAAGTAGTAAAAAGTAAAAAAAAGACCATTCATTGGATTGTTGTGAATATTCAGTCTTTTGTTCCATTATAGATTGGATCCTCCCAGAGGCGCATCCAGGATTTGAACTTAATTTTATGGGTTCGGACCCCACTGATCATTTGATTACTGGCTTTGAAATTTAATATTTATGCATATATAGTAGATTTCTTAACACATATATAGTGTATGAACCAAAGGCTGAACTGTAATTCATACTTTACATCTGCTCCTGGATCCTCATGGTAATATTTTTATTAAGGATATATCCACCACAATCTAGAAATAATCAAATCTTTTGGATTTTATTAAAATAGAAAAAGTGTGAACCAAATAATGTCTTTTTTATTTAGAAATACTTTTCAATGAGACCAAGGTAGGTGGACATTTGAATGACAGGTGTTGAAGTTGACTCAAGATATTTATTCTTTTAATGTTTGTATTTTGTGTTGGGTACTTATTAAATGGTTAAGAATGTTTCTGATAATTGTCAAGAGCTGCTATCACTGAATGACTTGCTAGACTCGTGATCTGAAAAGTAAATCAAGAATCTAATACTGTGTCTCAATGGATTCAGCTGCAGAGAACCCATTTAAGGGAATCCTCACTGTTCTTCCCAAGCCTGGAGGTGGTGAATTCGGGAAGTACTATAGCCTACCTGCTCTGAGTGATCCCCGAATTGGTAATTTCATCAGACCCTGATGTTTCTTATATATATATATTATAAACTGCTTTTGGATTTTTCGTGATGTGAATAACTAGCTTGTTCCGTTGCTTGAATTTGTCGTACTGTATCGTGGCACCTGTTGTCAATCTTACATCTAGATTAATGCAATTCTATTTGATGACTAGAGTAATGTATTCCTTATTTGAGAATTATGGTTAATTCATTTGATGTACCGTTCTCTAGGATTGGTAGTTTCTTTTTCCTCCTTTTTCTTTCTTTAGTTTTTCAAATTAACGACTTTCTATATTTTGCATTGTTGAAGTGCTTGATTTCACATTCTTGTCCTCTCAGTAAATCTATGTTTTCTTATTTTGACTTTTTCTTGGTTTCATCATTGTAACAGACAAGCTGCCATATTCTATTAGAATTCTTCTTGAATCAGCAATTCGTAATTGTGACAACTTTCAAGTGAAAAAGGAGGATGTTGAGAAGATTATTGATTGGGAAAATACTGCGCCGAAGCTAGTGGAGATACCGTTTAAGCCAGCCCGAGTCTTGCTGCAAGTACTGGCCTTTGGCCTGTTTCTGAATAAAAAAGAAAAAATGCAATTCGAGATGTAGCAGCTTAAATCTTAACTGTTTTTTGCAGGATTTTACTGGTGTACCAGCTGTTGTGGACCTTGCTTGCATGCGTGATGCCATGAACAAGCTTGGCAGTGACTCTGACAAGATTAATCCATTGGTATTCATTTCTTTTAAGTTTAGCTGATGTTAGTAAAGTTTCTTAAACAGCGTGGTTAGTCACCTTCAGTAGTAGATATCGAAACAACAAGGTGGTGTTTCCTTCAAAATTTTGAAGAGGAGTTTCAACCCAAATCTTATTCAATTTTTTTGCAAGAACCGTCTTTCTTGCTGTTAGTTTGAAAAATTGTTTTTGCAAAAAAATTGATTTTTTTTTTCCAAAACAGGGTTTTCAATATTTTTGAAGCAAACGGCACCTACATAATGCAGCCATGGCTTCTATAATTTGGATATATAATTATTGAAATGATTTTTTTTTACGGTTATGAATCAAGGACTTAGTCCAATCACTAATTATTACAAGTTTGAGGTCAATGGTTTCCACTAATAAGAAAATTCAGGTCGTTGTAGTTGTGACAGTTCTTCTATTGGTTTTCTGTATCTTGAAGATTCATTGTCAGTTCTTCTATTGGTCTTTGAATAATTTCCATTTCATGGTAATATCTTATCCTTTTTTCATTGGGCATATTTTCAGGTGCCGGTAGATCTGGTAATTGATCATTCAGTTCAAGTTGACGTAGCAAGATCAGAAAATGCTGTCCAGGCTAATATGGAACTGGAATTCCAAAGGAACAAGGAGAGGTTCGCCTTTCTCAAGTGGGGTTCTAATGCTTTTCGCAACATGCTTGTTGTTCCACCAGGTTCTGGTATTGTTCATCAGGTATTGTACCTGAAGACTGAATGGGGCCAGTTGTACTGCAGTGCATATATAATGTCACATCTGTGCTAGCCTGTATCTCTTTTTAAGCTTCATTTCTTTGTATTGTGTCCATTTGTTATCCTTCATCAGTAGAGGCAATGCATTGACACTTGGATTTACAACCTTATTTATCTCTCTGAAACATGAAAGAAGATGATATTCTGGAACTGATAATGGTTTTTGGTGCCATAATTTTGTTAGGTGAATCTTGAATACCTCGGAAGAGTCGTCTTCAACAGAGAAGGCTTGCTCTATCCTGATAGTGTTGTCGGAACAGATTCCCACACCACTATGATCGATGGGCTTGGAGTTGCTGGCTGGGGTGTTGGAGGTATTGAAGCAGAAGCTACAATGCTTGGTCAGGTATGTAACCATGAATGCCATTAGGAAAGTTTGTGTATTATGCTGAAATTTTGGAACATTCTTTCTGTGCTTCAGTTAGTGATGTATCTGGAAGTTAGGCTTTCCTCTTTCCTTATCAACTGACCTCATATTATTTCTTTCAATGAACAATTTTTCGTGTCCTCCTTGACCCAAATCTAACTCCTTTTGTTTTGGTCTGTTCTGAAAATTGTGCTCCTTTTTTATTTTCTTTTTTTGATACCCGTGGTGCCTGTGCCAGCTTGCGCACACCTCGACTAGTTCCACGGGGTACTTGGTATCTTCTACCAGTATAGGTACCGGTTAACTCCGTCCACCAAGTATATATGTAAATAAATATATACGTACCATTTGTCTTGACATGATAAGTTTGCACATTCATCTTTCTTTAAAAAGGTGTAATGTGAGTTCACTTAGAATTTTACATGAACATAGTCAGCTCTCTTCCTAAAGTTTTCATCAAGCTGGAATGGAGGCTGATGCGTTCTTGTGTTCGTTTATCTCTTTCGAATAACATGTGATGTGTGCCCTTTTACTCGAAGAGAAGACAGACACCCTATTCTTGTGGCTTTGTCGTGCTTGCTTGTTCTTTAGCTTTCTTTTCTTCTTTTAAATGCAATATCAGGATGCCCAATTTTGTCTAACTAATTCACACTAATTGTACTAAACACATGATATTTATGCTGATGAAATTTTCATTTCAATGGTATTTTTTTCCCTAATGCTGCTGTCGTGATACTTACAGCCAATGAGCATGGTGTTGCCTGGAGTTGTTGGGTTCAAGTTATCTGGAAAATTGCGCAGCGGTGTAACTGCCACTGACTTGGTGTTGACAGTCACTCAAATGCTGAGGAAGCATGGTGTTGTTGGGAAGTTTGTTGAATTCTATGGTAAATATGGGGAAGCTGGACAAATTACTTACAAATAATTCCAAGATGGCGAATAGGTTATCTAAAGACTTGACTGTGTTTAATTTTTCTTTAGGTGATGGAATGAGTGAACTATCATTGGCTGACAGAGCCACCATTGCAAACATGTCTCCTGAATATGGTGCTACAATGGGTTTCTTTCCTGTAGATCATGTTACATTGCAGTATCTGAAATTAACAGGGAGAAGTGATGAAACAGTAAGTGTTTAGATACTTGCAAACGTTGCATGTGAAGATGAGATGTAAATTGCTTTTATATTTTCTAACCCCTAAAATTTTAGGTGGAAATGATCGAAGCATATCTGCGCGCGAATAACATGTTTGTCGACTATAATGAGGTTGGTCTTCTTTGCTACCCTCAGCTGTGAGTGTCTTTTATTAAGCACGAAAATCTCTCTTGGGGGATAAATAAAAGAATTTGGCTAGATATAATTATCCTTCTTTTTCCACTAGGCAGAAAGAAGATGACGCAAGATATAAGTTGTCTCTTTTTCTTTACAAATTTCTAAAGAACTTGTCACGTTCCTGATTTCAGCCTCAACATGAGAAAGTGTACTCTGCTTCGTTGCACCTAAACCTTGCTGACGTTGAGCCATGTGTCTCAGGGCCAAAAAGGTATATTTTTTGTCTTTGGTGAACAACTTATTAAATGTGAGAAACATTGTTACAACCATGTGATATATATTTCCTTTTCCTTGATAGACCTCATGACCGCGTGCCTTTGAAAGAAATGAAGTCTGACTGGCACTCTTGCCTTGATAATAAGGTTGGATTCAAGGTGAGCAACTACTCTGTTCTACTTTAACCATCGACTCTCCTCATGATATGTGATCTTGCAACTCAAACTAATATAAGACTGCAGAATTACAAGGTCAACCTTTGAGTATTGGAAATGCTAATTTGGCTGGCTCTATTCACTGTAGGGATTTGCTGTGCCAAAAGATGCACAGGAAAAAGTGGTAAAGTTTTCTTTCCATGGACAAGATGCAGAGCTCAAGCATGGAAGTGTTGTGATTGCTGCTATTACAAGTTGCACTAATACATCAAATCCCAGTGTTATGCTAGGAGCAGCCCTTGTTGCAAAAAAGGCTTGCGACCTGGGTCTACATGTCAGTTTTTTTCCTATATATCTTGTTTTTCTTCAATGGTTTCTTCATATTTTGTTAATATCATTCCTTGTTGATATCCAGATTAAGCCATGGGTTAAAACAAGTCTTGCTCCTGGCTCCGGTGTAGTTACAAAATATTTACTCCAGAGGTATTCTTTCTAATTTCTCAGATGAAGTTTCTTCTTATTCATCCCTTCGTGCTGACTATATATGTGAAAATGTGGTATTTGTTGTGAAACAGTGGGCTGCAGAAGTATTTGAATCAGCAAGGTTTCCATATTGTTGGATATGGCTGCACAACTTGTATTGGGAATTCGGGGGATTTAGATGAATCAGTTGCTTCTGCTATATCAGAAAATGGTGAACTCCTTATGATTGCTTCTATTTAGCGATGGCATTGTCTAGTCTGTCTTCCAGGTGATTATTTGACTTATTGTTGTATCTGTAGACATTGTTGCTGCTGCTGTACTCTCTGGAAATCGAAACTTTGAGGGGCGTGTTCATCCCTTGACGAGAGCAAACTACCTTGCTTCACCTCCTTTGGTGGTTGCCTATGCACTCGCTGGCACTGTAAGTAATTGCACAAAATTTTATTGTTCATCCTGGGTTGCTTCTGGCATATATTATATACTTTATAGATGTAAAAAGGCAGTGAAGGCATACTTCTAATGAACAAATAAGATGAAAATCCTGATATTGGAAACAGAGATGGGTCAAAAATACCCCTTTAGTATTTGAAAATATTCACTTATACCATCCGTTATACTATTGGTCCATTATAGTCCCTGACATCATAAAACTAGTGCTAGAATACCCCTCTGCCGTTAGAACCCTCCACCATGACAAAATTATCCCACGTGATCTGACATATCGCTGATGTGGATGCGAAGTGGCATGCCACCTCATCGCACCTATCCCATTTTAATCTCTTTCCTTCTTCTTCTTCTGCCACTACCTCTCTTTTCACCTAGAGTTTCTGCTTAAAATCCAGTTTAAAACAAAACACTTTATTCAGTTTTACATCTCACATGAGAGGCTCATATGTAGGTGATAAATTCTATTTTTACTTTTCAGCAATACCTCCTCCATTTCAATCAAACTTAAGCAAGAAAAAAGCTGTGGGTTTAGAATTCCTCTGGTTTCACTTTTTCTTTACTTACAGCCTTATCGAACAAGGTAAACAAAGGCCTTCTTAATTAAAAGAAATGTGATGCATAGAAACGTATGAAAACACTAGGACTAAGAAAACAGGACACGAAAATCAGCTCATTTGATTTCGCCCATCATACTAAAAACATGACAATATCTATATATATTATTGGATCAGAAGATATTCTCTCCCAAAAAGAATAGAAGAAGATCTACAAGTTCAGACTATAAAATGATATTGTTGGAGTCATCGGCCTATGGAAGAGACCTACATATTAATGACCATCAATTAACTTAAGCACACACCGATACAAAAGGAAATAGACAGCATAGGAACAACATTGGCCTGTGAAATCCACCTATCTATCTTTAAGCATAAATCCCCAAAGGAGACCTGCTTCCAATGGAGTATCCAATATTTAGTTCAAACATGTATATGACTTCACTTGTTGTTACTTAATTATTGCAAATTAATTAACAAAACTATTCCTGTAACATACAGATAATAAATCAGAAAATCAGATTCCTTCGATATATGCACTCCGATTTGAATAAAACTACATCTTTCCATATTGTCTACTTACAACCCCTGATTTGAATGGGATAGGTGCGAAGAAGAATCATGGAAGGGAGTAAAATGGGATAGGTGTGATGAGGTAGCATGCCACGTGGCATCCACCTCATCGATATGGTATGCCACGTAAGATAATTTTGCCACAGTGGAACATCCTAACGGCAGAGGGGTATTTTTGCACCAGTTTTATAACGTCGGGGGCTATGATGATAGTATAACGAAGGGTATAAACGAATGTTTTCAAATAGTAGAGGGGTATTATTGACCCTTTTCCGTATTGGAAATGTTGATTCAGATGAGTCATAGACGAGCTGAGTTTGGAATGTCAGTTTATATTTAGTTGAAATTCATACATGCTGAGTTTTTATCAAGTTAGCCTTGTTTGAGAAAAGCTGTCAAAGTGATGGAAATATAAGATAAATGAGGTATCATTGGAAAATCGTGTTAAGTGCAACTACTTAGTGAACCAGGTTGGTGCCAAATAGGAATTGTGGAAGCCTGAAGGTGAACAATTTTGGTATTTACGCATTAGAGCCCTCTTTTGGCATGTTGTATTAAATGATCCATCTCGGCCACTGTCCCTGCCATCTCACATAAGTTGAACCATTAATCACAATGGCGAAATGTGTATAGTCCTGAGTCCTGACATGCGGAGGTTAGATCTGTAGTGTATCATATGATGTCATCATATACAGCCCATGCTGCTGGACACTGACTGAAAATTATAAATATTTATAGGTTGATATCGACTTTGAGAAAGAGCCAATTGGAGTGGGAAATGATGGTAAGAATGTCTACTTCAAGGATATTTGGCCATCAACTGAAGAAATTGCTGAGGTATGTAGTTTACTTATGTCCTTGTATACCTACAATTGATGAAGAAAATAGTAAACTGAGCATGTGATCCTTCCTTGTTAGGTTGTTCAATCAAGTGTATTGCCAGACATGTTCAAGAGTACCTATGAAGCTATTACAAAGGGGAATAATATGTGGAATCAATTATCAGTACCAGCTGCTAAGCTCTACTCATGGGAGCCTAGTTCTACATACATTCACGAGCCACCATATTTCAAGGATATGACAATGGATCCTCCCGGGCCCCACGGTGTGAAGGATGCTTATTGCTTGCTGAACTTTGGTGATAGTATTACCACAGATCACATTTCACCAGCTGGAAGCATCCACAAAGATAGTCCTGCCGCTAAGTACCTTAATGAGCGGGGGGTTGATCGCAGGGACTTCAACTCATATGGTAGCCGTCGTGGTAATGATGAAATTATGGCTAGGGGTACTTTCGCCAACATCCGCATTGTAAACAAGCTGTTAAATGGGGAAGTTGGCCCAAAGACAATTCACATTCCCACAGGGGAGAAACTCTCTGTGTTTGATGCTGCAATGGTACTTGCCTTTTTGTGTTTGCTTATGTTACTATTGTGCCTTCCCTATACAGATTCTGTTGACATTGAGATTAGTCCCCATAAGGCATTTCAATATTAGTGACAGCATAGTTGACGCTTCAGAGATTTGTTAGGTTATGCTAACATTTCCTAATACATGATACTTTTAGAAATACAAGTCTGCTGGACAAGACACTATAATCTTGGCTGGAGCCGAATATGGAAGTGGAAGCTCCCGAGATTGGGCTGCTAAGGGCCCCATGTTGTTGGTGTGTTTTCAACATTTCTGCTTGATTTTGATCTCTTCCTGTATCTATCATATAGGATTTCTAATGAAAAAAACTGTCTGATAGGGAGTTAAAGCTGTAATTGCTAAAAGCTTTGAGAGGATTCATCGTAGCAACTTGGTAGGAATGGGAATTGTGCCTCTATGTTTCAAGGCTGGTGAGGATGCAGAAACACTTGGGTTGACAGGTCATGAGCGATATACCATTGATCTCCCCAAAAACATTAGTGAGATCCGCCCAGGTCAAAATGTTACTGTACGAGCAGACACTGGAAAATCTTTCACTTGCATAGTACGCTTCGACACTGAGGTATATTCTACTTTCTATTGTTTTTTAGTTATATGCTCTCATGGTATTTAATTGTGTGAAAGATGCTGATCTGAAAATTTAATTTCAAGAGGGTGTTACTGTCCATATGACTTTCTTGTACACTTTACTGGATCTGAAATTAAAATAATTAAAGCTGTGCTACTGTAGAAAATGAATAGGGGAAATAATTAAAGCTGTGCTACATGGAACGGCTCATGACCAGACGAGGAAAAAATGGGTAAACGACTTAGTGAGCATAAAAAGAGGAATTAAATATTTTTTAAATGCCAACTTGGATACACATGATTAGAATGTGATAATTATATTGTTTCTTTCATAAAGTACCAGGAGCAAATCTACAGAACCCAGTAGCTTTGGCCCAGACCCCGTATTTGTGTTAAAAAATTCACGTTAATTTATTTAAATAATCTATCCAAAACCTAGTAAGCAAGGGTTGTGGTCTAGAACCCATAAAAATTAAAATCTGGAATCCACCTATGTTAATAGTACATGATTTTTGAGGCACTACAGCATAAGCATAAAACTCTTCAAACTATCTCCTTATCCCGTCTCTCATCGCGAAGTGTCATGCTGTTAAGATGAGGTACTTATTTTACATCTTATCCTATCCTATCCTTGTATTCACTGTGGGTTAAGCCTGGGCAATATTACGTTTGGTTTGGGTGAGAAGGGAAAGATGAGGCAGGGAAATAAGAAAATGAGTGATTAGGTGTACGTTTACTTTGATAAGGAAGTTAATATGGAGGTTATCCAAAAGCTTTTCCAATCCCATGAATAAGGCGTACGTTTACTTTGATCAAGTGTATATGAATAATGTAGGCATAAGACATGTCTCTCGCATTGCCATAGTTCTTTATCCCGTGTCTTTACTTCTCATGCCAACCATACCAAACAACCAAAGTGAATCATTAATATTTTATGTGAAAAAGTAAAAAGTGAGTTCCTCTCCTTTTACCTTCCCCTCCCCTTTGCAACCAAAAATGTAGAACATTGAAAGTGGGGATGACTGTCTAGTACTTCGGTAATTGTGTATTCCAAAGTAAAATTTACACAAGTATTGTAAATTTGTCTTGTGCACTTAAAATCATATTCGTGCTTTTGCACAAGTAATTTAGTCTTGTGTGTTCCGGAGTTAAAATTTACAGGAGGGTTTTGAATTTATCTTGTGCACCTAAAATCATACATGTTCATTAACAGGACATTGGAATAATGAAATGTCAGAATTAGACTAGTTAGAATCTTTACATGTGGTTATTTAGGGTGCATGCTTGGTACTGATGTTGAAATTAACTTCTGCATCTGCAATTGCTGCTCAACAGTTAAAATGACATAATGAGATGCAAGTAAAAACATACATAAAAGAATAGAAGAAGAAAGTTTCATCACGATCTAGAAAGAAGATAATGTAGATTATCCTTTTAAGAATTACAAATAGCTCGAGTCTCTTAACATCCGCTATACATACTTAAAGAACACAAAGAGATGCGAATTGAGAGATGGTCTCGATTTCTCCTGCGCGCGTGTCACACTTTCAAATTTAATGAAGCTCCTACTCAGATGTGCATTTGTAGCATGTATAATATATAGGAGGATATTCCTCTATAGTAGAGATCTCCTGTTAAACTTTGTATCGGCGCTTTGATTTCTTTTTACAGGTGGAATTGGCTTATTTCAACCATGGAGGCATTCTCCCATATGTCATTCGACAGTTGATTCAGCAATGAAAGGCCACATTGGTTACTTAGTAGACAGCTGCTTAGTTGTGGGAGGAGGATAAAGAAGGAAGAAAAGAGTGTCTCGACGGCGAAATTTGATGGGAATAATGGATTTTGAAACTTTTAATTTCCCTTTTGTTGGGCAAGGTTCTTTTTGTTACTTCGATAAGCATTGTCGAGCTCATCTTCAAGCAATGAATAGCAGCACACCATCTCTTTTTGGGAATAAATAAAATTTCTAGTATTTGTTAGTCATCTGGTGGAGTTTGTCCCATTTTATTATGTATTTATCCTGCAAAATGGAAGCTGCTTGTATTTTTCTTTTTGTTAACTGGAAAGCTACTTGTACTTTGTAGCTTTATAGTGTAATCTATATACAGTTAACCTTCTATGCAACACTCTCGTTTGTTCCAATATTTTTTGGTTTTTATAGTGAAGGGCTGTTATATAACAATATCTGAGCTTCAACTTCCTGTCAAGGTAGAGTTCATAAGCCTCTTTTTGTTACGTTCTTATAATGGAAATAGGAAATGGTCCCATTTTTCCAACCGCATTTGAATGCTTTTTCTCTCTTATAATTTCGAAATGGAAGCATTTTTTTTGGCAGAGATTTTTTATTCGATCGGCAATTAATAATAAGGAGCTATTATTGTTATGCAATGAATACTCATGAGTAGATTGTTACATACGAGTTTCATGATTGTTTACATATGAGATACTTACTTTAAAAGTACATATNTATATATATATATATATATATATATATATATATATATATATATATATATATATATATATATATTCTACGTTCTATTCCCATTAATAATACTACTATATCGATCTTCACATAAATTAAGGTGGATAGTTCTTAATACTGCCAACCAAATGCAACACTAATTAAGGGTCAATTAATTTTTCCTATACAACCAACTTGTGGTGAAGCTACGTGTACTCAAATGTTGTCAACTGATAGTCATTCGGCGGAAAATTATACTGTATAGTTAAGTTATTTCTTTTAAATATGTATATATATTACATATGGACACTCCTTGATTTCTCCATATTTTGATCCATTAGTTAAAAAATTTGCTGCCACTGCAACCAACCAAACATTTCAATATTTTATGTTGAAATTAATTATTCCAATACCATCAATGGAACGACGACCCTGAATTCATAGTAGGTGGTTCTTACGAATTAAGAGTTTCAGTGTATTGGTGAGAACTTCACTTTATGTCTGTTTACCCTTACAATCGGGTAACAATTAAACTTATAAGTGGTTTTAAGGACACGTGATTTCACCTAATACCAATTGATAAATATGATGATTAATAATAGAAATTGATTGTAAAATAAAGCAAACCAGTAACGGAATGCAAAGCAGCCCTCGAGCTAGAAATGCAAAGCAGCCTTCGAACTGACT
This sequence comes from Nicotiana paniculata, assembly GCA_005239505.1. NCBI lineage: Eukaryota > Viridiplantae > Streptophyta > Magnoliopsida > Solanales > Solanaceae > Nicotiana > Nicotiana paniculata. The sequence goes on along the minus strand of ML319624.1, from coordinate 4,707 downwards.
GATAGCAAAGTTATGTGTATGAAGTAAACCGATGAACAAGAGAATATTTTATTGCTATGATAATGCGAAAGTTAGATTGTTTACAAATGATTAGAACCCCCTTTATATAGTAGAAGAATTCTATATATGATACAATTCTAATTTCGGAAGGAAATCCCATGATTAACTAGGTAACCATTCTTGATTTGATATGTTCCGATACCCCCGCCACGATCTTCGGCCGGTCACGGTATCTCAGCTTTCTATTACTATGTTATCTTCGGTCTTGCTCGATGTCTACCCCATTTGGTCTCGATCATCACTGGTCTCTATCTCAACTGATACTTCGAATCCCGAGTTCGGTACCTTATCCTCACATCTTTGTCTGGTATAGTACGGGCCCAGTCTTTGATCCATCATCCTGGTCTCGGTTAACCAACAAAAGCAGGAGGGCCCGGTTTTAACCGTACAGATAGTCCCCTCATTTTTTGAGTGTAATGACAAGAAACGAATTGAGTCTTCGACCTTTACCCCGAATGTCATGATGTCACCACCGTGACGTAAGCGACAGAAGTGACTGAAACATCCCGTCGATACAGTTTCCCAGGCATTTAATGCGTGTCAGTTGATGGCCGGCCACTAGTGGTTTCGAACCGTCGCTGTGAAACCCATAAATATGCCTTTTTCCTATTAATTCAAACTTTACTTTCAATCTCTTCTAGTATCCAAAGCTTTCTACATCCTTCAAGTCCTCCATCTGCAAATCTTCAAGTATTGCTGTTAATCCCTTTTCCAAATACTATCATCTTCATCCCCCTTTTAATCCCATAACCAAATGGCAAAAATGTCAAAGACAGTGCCACAAAAAGAAGCTGCTTCATCATCTCGGCCGGCCGGCGATAAAACACTGATGGAGCCACGCCCTGAGTAGTGCGTTACCCGGGGGGTGCGTCATCAGTTCCGTTTTCAAGATCGATAAAACCTCGTCGGTCCCTGGTCGATGCGAGCCAGTATCGAGATACATATGCTCAATATCTAGTTACTTCCTTAAGCAAGTGAAGAAGGACTGTAACTGGAAAGGCAAGGAGGTGGTGATACCGGCCCCTGAAGAAAACATTACTACTCACGTGAAAGGGTTTTTAAGTGTCTACACTTATCCTTTCACGTTGGGTCCCCTCGAGCCAGTCATTGTCGATTTCTGCCGCAAATATCAAATAACCCTAGGACAAATCCACCCCTCCTTTTGGAGGATTGTTATTCTGCTCCAATTTTTTTTGAGCAAAATCGAGGGACTCTCTTTTACCCTCGATCACCTTATCAGGTTGTACAGCCCCCGACTCTACCGAGGTGGGCTAATAAATATCCAACGCCGGGCTACCAAGGCATTGGTATCGAGCCTAGATGAAGACAAAGATCGAGGCTGGATTGGTCGGTTCGTCCGAGTGAAAACCTCGGACCTGATTCCGGTCGAGAGCATGCCCTTTCCATAGAAGTGGAATATGAAACATAAGTATGATTCCGCTATTAGCTTTTATTAATTATTTTTGCTTCTTCATTTTTTCTCATCGACATTCTTTTTCATGGTGTAGAGGGTTCTTGGATGCCCGATGCAATCCCTAACCTCGAGGGCTGGGATAGGAGCCTAGCCTCAACTTCTACGTATGCTGCACGCGCATGACACGGCCTGTCAAAGGGCCGGTGGGAGGCCAAAAAACATGGTAAGTCTTGTTCTCGTGCTTATTTATCCACTAAAGTGTTTTTCCGAGCTTACTCGATTTCCCTTTCCTTTGCAAGTCTTGGGAAAGATACAGTCATGAGGCCTCCATATGGTGAAGAGGAAACTCCGCTCCCTGTTCCGAAGCCGGCAAAGGAGAGCAAGAGGAAGAGGGCATCGACCCCGATGGGTCAGAGCCTAAGAAGAGGGTGGCTCATAAGCCAGGAAAAAACATTATCCATCTGTCCATGGAGTCAGTTCGGCTCCTAAGGGAGGCGAAGGAAGAAGGAGAAAAAGAAGACGATTATGGGCTGGTGTCCCGAGTGAAGACAAATAGCGAGGATCAAAAGGCCCTGAATGTAAGAGTTAAAGACATTCCGCCCCGAGCTTATGGGGCCTCGGAAAGAGACTTGGGCAAAGTCCCCGAGTCGTCAAAGGCCGAAGATGCCTCCCATCGAGGTGAACAAATGGTGGATATGGCCGTGGAGGATGGTCTTGAGGCTCCTCGAGATGAAGAGAACTCCCCAAGTGACCCACTTGGGGCAATAGAAATTGGAGACCCCCAGTCGCTTCCTTCGTTTTCCAAGGGGATGATTCAGGAGGCTCGGGCCATGAAGACTTCTTCCATAGAAGGAGCCCATGGAGGGGAGGACCCTTTCCGTGGTTACTTTACTGGGATCAAGGACGTTGCTAGCCTGAGAGACTTGGAGATATCGAGGAAAGACCCGGGTGGAGCACCGAGTCTCTTCAATGAGGCACACCAAGCTTTGAGTCGGGTAAGCCTTAACTCCCCTTGTCGATATTATACTTGTTTTTTTATTTTCTTGTCTAATTTCTTTTCTTCTATCTGTGTAAGCTTCGGTGCTTCACCAGGAGGCATTTTCCAGATCTCGAGCAGAACTGAGCCAGTACTAGGTCGATATTTAAGGGCTTACCGAGGACAAGAATGCCCTTAAACTTCTTAGTGGGCATAAAGAAGAAGAAATCAAGGACCTCTGAGCAGAGCTAGCCGTGGCTCGGAAAGAACAAAGAGACCTGACCGAGCAAGTAATAAAATTCTTAGAAGTTCATGGCATCGGTTCGGGGGTGATGGCTAACAATTCGATCTCACAAGTTCAGCAGAAGCTCGAGATGATCGAGCATGTCCGTGGGGAGGCAGATGCGGTGAAGGTAGAGACGGTAGCGTGGAAGAAAAATATGGACCTCCTTGCCTCAGAGAAGGAGGCTGCGCTGGCTCAGTTGTCCTCGGCTGAAAATCAGCTCCAGGGAATGAAAGAGAAGCACTTGGCACAGGCCAAGAAAATTGAGGAGCTCCAGGACCGGTTGGTCACCAAACTCGCAACGGCCAAATCTGATGTTGAGAAGGCCAAGACTAATGCTGAGGCGATCGTGGACGTCTACCAGTCTGATGCTGAAGCCGCTCAGGCTCGGGCAAAGGAAGTTGCCGACGCTGCCCAAGATCGAGCATATTGCGTCGCCGAGCATTCCAAGTGTCGGTCTCGAAGGGAGAATCTTGAGGAGATTCATGCTCGTGGCTTCGATCTCACTGCCGAGATTGAAAATGCAAAAGACCTTAAAGCTGAAGCCGAAGCACTGGCTTCTCCCAATGATGATGATTCTGGGAGCATAAGTGGGTCCGAGAGTGTAGGGGACCCGATGGAGAAGAATCTGCCCATGGAGAAAATTAGGCACTTTAGGATTTTTCATATTCGAACTTTTGTATAGGATCTTGATCAGACCTTGTAAATAACCTTTCATATATATAACGATCTCTTCTCTTTCCGTCTTGTCTTTATTTCGTTTCTGCCTTATCAAATTTTTTCCTTTTGAAATTTTTGTTTCATTTATGCCTTATGAAATTGCAGTCATAGGTTCGAGGCTTAGGCAATTTGATCGAAACCGGACTAGTGTAGTTTTTATAATCGAGTGAGTGCTTGATCGAACTTGAAGTAGGGTAACCCTTAGGTTTTATTTGAGTGAGGATAATTTCCTGAACTCAAAATAGAAATGGCCCTTAGGCTTTTGTATTAGGCCGATATGGCCTTTGTAAAAGAGAATGGCTTTTTCCCCCTTTCGGCTTGAAAAGTTTATTGTTAGTCATATAAAATTTGTTATGCCATAGCACTAGATAAGGAATTGTTCGAGGGTTCGAACAGATCTGTGCCCATTAGGGCTTTCGAGGGTCGATATTATCGAAACCCTTTGTAATGTTTTGTAGTACCTTAACACGACATAAGGAATGTTCGAGAGTTCAAACAATTTTGTACCCCTTAGGGTTTTCGAGGGTTGATATTATCGAAACCTTTCATAGTTTTGCCGAGGGTAGCCTCTTTTAACCAGTTTTATGAAAATATTCGAAGGCCTGTTGATCACGCTCAACTATGTCTAAATAAAAGACTAAACGGGCGTTGCAAATATAATCCGGGGTATTATGCCCAGAGTCGATCCCACAGGGAATTTACGTATCAATCAAGTCTTTAGAATATGCAACTTTTACTCAATCAATTCTCTCAAGACTTTTTAATATAAATTGGTGATGTTTTACTAATTCTACTGACAATAATAATAACTAGCAATTACTAACAATGTGTTGTAAAC
>ML319623.1:0-67416 GCA_005239505.1 Nicotiana paniculata | reverse complement strand
GATCTATCATAAAGCCGGTCAACATTTGAATGAAGCCTACCAAATAATGTTACATGTAGCACAAAAAGATGAACATGTTGGTCTGAAAAAAATTGGTACCTGTCCTAGACGGGCCCGGCTCCTTGTGCCGAGTCCCGCTAAGTCCAATGCACATGATGCAAATAAAGCGTAGCCTACTAGAGATATTCATTGCTTGTGGGTTGTTCTTTTAAGTTTTCAAATCCTAAAGAAGATGGTATCTAGACCTGGCTTACCCGGACGGACAAACCCGAGCCGAGGAGCGTCAAGCGTCACCGGTGGTAGAACAACACTGGCTAGCTAACAGCTCTCCCGCCTAAACATGTGTGACTAAATCTTTCACCAGAAACTGGTAGGCTAACTGGCATTATCTCAAGACAGAAGTTTTGTGATGCTGGTAGGCAAACACAACATAACTACCTATCAGAAGACTCAGAAGGGCGCGAGAGGGGATACAGTTTATATCACAGTTCAAATAAATATTAAAGCAGTAAACAAGCGACAAATAGCACATTAGCTCCCAAAAACAATAATATCCAAAACATGATAAAATCCAAACAATAATCAATATACAAAGCTCGAATTCTTATTAATGTGTCCCCAGTGGAGTCGCCAGAGCTGTCACACCTCTTTTATGTTCCCACACAACCCTATTGCACGGTTGAGTTAGAAGAGTTTTCCCAATTGAAGTGACATTTTGAAAAGGGATTATTTTTTTTTATAGTCGCCACTTGGAATTGAGTTTGGTGTTCCAAGTCACCTTTTATTTAATCCCTTACCAAAAGGAAGACTTGAGTCCTAATTTATGGTCTACGAAACAGAAGACTGAGTAAGGAATTCTGTTGACCGAGGGGAAGGTGTAAGGCACCCCTCAAGTCTTGTGGTTCTAGCACGGTCGCTTTATTGACTAATATAAGGCTTAAATCAATTTCTAGTTATTCTTGTATTTTATTAATTATGGCTATTTATTACCGCATAATTAATTATTTTACATATATCTTTTTTTTTGTCTATTTTCACTTAGGTGCGGTATGCACACAAGGTATTCTTCTTTAAAATTGGATGTTAAACCAAGATACGGAATGTACACATGGTTATAACACAATTGTTTTTAATTTAAAGGCGTCGAGACGCGAGATGCGCACACGGCCCTTTTATTATTTAGCATATCAATCCAAGGTTCGGGTATGAACACATGGGCTAATATTTAAGTACATTTAAAGATTTTCTAGCATTTTAGAGTATTTCAATTATTTTGTCTATTTTTTATTCGAGATATATATTTACATTTATATATTTTTACATATTACAACAAGTCTTAAATTAGTGCCTAAGTCGAATCAATATACTCTTTGTGAACCCTCTTTTTTAAAATCGACATATAAATGCGAGCATCAAATGGCAAAAAAATTCAGCCATGACATTTTTAAGCAATTAATGCAAAATCAAGATTAAAGTTGAAAACATAGTAATTTGACTATCACAATCATGAAATCACTTCTTGACTCCAAAACGGGAAGCAGCAAACTAACAATTCTTGAAACTATTTCAAACAAAAAATTATACTAAACGTCAAAGACAGTAAGTAACCCAAAAAAGAATTTAACGTAACTTAAGTCACTTTCTTTATACCCTTTTTTACTATTTTTGTTTTAAGACTAATAATGGACCAGATTAACAAGTTACAGAAGTAATTTAAGCTTGCAAAAATACTTTTTTTTTTCAATAGAACTTTACCAACAGGGATGAATGATTTTTGTCCGAGACTTAAGACCGACATTCACTCTTTAAGCTGAAATACATTTTTATTTTTAACTGATGCTCCTACGAGCCTAAACAAAAATATACCTCAACTCTAGTTTAGAACACAGGCAATACAGTTACGTCCTCGACATAACATTCATACCAACTTAACAATAGATAAGGCGAATATTAACAGGAAAGCTTCATTCCTTAATGGCATATTTAGAGCAGAACAAGCAGGAAATAGACTCTTTATTAGTCTCATGTTGCTCACAAACTTATTGTTAGAATGTTCACATCAACAAACAGTTATGCGATAGGCTATCAACGTGAATCACTTGACGAGAATTCTCACAAAAAATACAAAGAGAAAAAGTAGTAGATCCCAGACAGAAACAAACCTTTAAGGCAGCAAAGAAACTTTTCCTTTTAAATATAAAAAGTCAAAACTGGTACAAGGCAACAACTTTTGAATCTTCATAACCAAAAACCGTAACAAAACTTCGACTTCGAAACTCGTCGGAACTCGATGAACCTCGAACGTACTCAACTGGGTTTGGGCGTTTTTTTTTCGGCTGAGATTTAGACTGTTCTCGAGCTTCTTTTGTAAATTATTTTCTTTCTTCTTTCAATGTTCCTCTTTCATTGTCCTTTTCCTTCCTAAATCTCCTCCTGTTTTCCTTTTTTCTTTCCCAGACTTCCTATTTCTTCTCTTTTTCTTTTTCTTTCCGTTCTCCTCTCTTTTGTTCTTTTTTTCTTTCTTTTTGTCCTCCTTATATAAAGTGTATGAGTGGGGAAGTTTATGTGTTGGTGTGTGTGTGTTGATGGAAAAGAAGAGCGTGGGAAGTGGGAAGTGAGGATGAGAAACGTGAGAGTTGGTGGGGGTGTGAGTGCGTGTGCAATGTGAGAGAAAGATTTGAAAGGTGGGGAGTGGGTGAGAAAAGTGGGGATAATGGGATCAGTAAAAATAAAAAATATAAAACAAAAAATCAGATTTTTTTTATTTATTTTTAACTTCATCTATTAAAGTTCCTTTTTTTTATTAATTAAATTATAAAGATAAGAATATTAACCAAAAATATCTTATATTATAGGGAAATTAAATATTTACGTATACTTTAAATGATACTAAAAAAGATTCTATAGCTTACTTATTAACATTATAATTAAAAGGAACCATATATATAGAAATAAAATTTGTGCTCTACGAATGTGAGTATTTTTTTTTCAAATAAAATATACTAAGAGTAAGATAAAAGTTTGAAACATCATGATTAGCCCTAAAGGGAATATTTACACTAAAATAGTATAACATTTGAGTGTGGTCAAAAATTAGTTGTTCACAGTGAGGATATGATACGCCACGAGGTGGCTTGATATTAGCGCTTGGGCTGTAGAAGCCCCTCCGGAGTCTGTACACACCCCTAGTTAGCGCACCGAGTGCCGAGTGCCGAGTGCCGAGTGACTGTGAGGCATTCCCGAGGGGCTGATTATGATACATGTTTTTGCCCGAGGGGCTACTTATGATTTTACCACTTTTACTCTGAACTTATGAAATATGTTTTGCCCGAGGGGCCTCTTTATGATTTTCAGCATTTTTACACTAAACTTCTTGAAAGTTATGTTGAAACTATTGGCAAGTATATTTCCAAATGATTTTTACTGAATTGGCTTTTAAGCGTGATGATTTAACGTATACACTGTTGGAAACAAAGGATGTGCTTATTGTGAATTGATGAATTGATTTTATGTGTTTCTTGCTGCTCAGACCTGATTTATTTTCATTACTACTGAGTTGGTGTACTCACATTACTCTCTGCACCTTGTGTGCAGATCCAAGTGTTAGGGCAGGGTGAGTTGTCTATCTGTTCCAGAGATTCTCAGAGGTTTGCGAGGTAGCTGCATGCGTCCTCAGTCCTACTCTCACTCCTGAGTACTATTATAGAATTTATTTTCTTTTGAGTTGTATATTTTATGTAGATGCTCATGACCAGTGACTCTGGGATCTCGGGGGTTGTATTTAATATTCAGTATAGCTTTAACTAATTTATAAATGTTTAAAGGAACCTTGATGAGCTATAAGTTTAATAAAGATGTAAATGGAAGCTTATTATGATTTGAGTGTAGTTTTGGCTGGCCTAGTTCCATGATAGGCGCCGTAACGACTGGCTTAGATTTGGGGTCGTGACAAGTTGGTATCAGAGTGCTAGGTTACATAGGACACACCGGTCATGAGCAGGTTTAGTAGAGTCTTGCGGATCGGTACGGAGACGTCTGTACTTATCTTCGAGAGGCTGTAGAACCCTTAGGAAAAATCTCACATTCTTGAATTCTTGTCGTGCGAACCCATTTAATCAAGCCAAGAGCGTAACTCTTGAATTCCTTCCATGTATTCGAACGTGCACGAGAGCGCTTGGTATCAGCTATGCATTAACGGATTGTGACTTCCATGGATGAGATGTGATTTTGGCATGTTGGTAATGGGCCAGTCTGGAGGACTTGAGGCCAGATTCATTATGTGGCTTGAGTGCTGAGATTTTCGTTGTGTGGGCACATGTATTTGGGGACTTATATGTTCGTTGATGTCCTTATTAATGGGACTTTGTGACTAGATGGCTACGTGGTGAGTGTGATTTGATGGTTAGATGTGTTCAGACTATGATTTGTGACAAAAAAAGGTTGGCTGGAAATGTGGCAAGATTTATTGAGTGTTTGATTTCTTTCTCGATTTGGTATACGTCCTTGAGTTGTGAGTATATTGGAAGACCTCTCATGTTGTGTAGTTGTGGAGTGAAGCGGATTTTTATGTTGGGTTATGAGTTCCTGGTAATGTCTTTTGAGCTGATCATTGCCCCAGTAGCGTTCATGTATTTGGCTAACGATGTATTCCAGCCGTATTAGCACTCCTTGTTATTGTATTCATTTATGGCGTCCTGGCATATTCGCGTAGCCAGGAGTAACATACTCAGTAACTGAGGATGGCATTATAGGGATTCAGGGAGGAAAGACTCTATGCAAAATTCTCCGAGTGTGAATATTGGATCGGTTCAGTAGAATTCTTAGGACACGTGATGTCCAGTGAGGGTATCCATGTGGTCAGACATGTGTGGATAGAGCTTCCAGAAGCTCGAGATTTCTGCGACCACCACTCCAGTGTTAGTTCTGCCATCAGCTTCAGGTTTTTACCGCTTATTGTGATTCCTCAAGGGTAGGCGTTGTATGTGTTCCGGTGTAGAAATGTGTAGTGATTGCGTGATAGTTATGGTCTTCAGAAGTGTATAAAGAGATATCAGTTGGGGCTAAGCGGGCAGGTTTATCTCCTGCGAATTGTCCTAGGGTGTGTGACCCCTATGTAGTTCTGTAATAAGTTCTCTTCTACTAGTAAATGATATATGTTGTAATTGGAGTTTAGATCGCTTAAGAAAGTTGGCGTGACTGTTACAATGGTGAATGCGAGATTTGCAGATGACTTGAGTTGTTAGATGGATGGTGTTATTATGGGCATTCTGAATTATTATTTGTCTCGGTCATTGGCTTTGAGCCAAGTGAGGGAGTCTGTTAATGATAAGTTGATTGTATGATTATGTGTGGTATTGGTTTCAATTCGAGGTATATTGGTGGATTAGTTATGACCTGCGGGCATGGGTTCTGGGAATGTCACGAGTAATGGAAATCTCTTCGATATATGTGGTAATGTACTATGTTGGGTAATTGGGTTCTATTGAATGATTTAGTGGAAATTGTAAAAGGTGTAGTGTGCGCAGTGTATGAATTTGCTTGTGGCTTCAAGTGAGTGGATTACTTTCCTAGTATGTTAATGTGCAAACAGGTCAAGTCGATTCTACATAAATTGGTCAGTGTGATTGAGATTTACGTTGGAGGGTGTCAAGATTTGTGGTATTTCTACATCATCACGGGTTCTATATGTCAGTATTAGGAAGGTGAAGGTAATGGCTTTAGATTCGCAGGAAGTCTCTTCAGGGTAAGTATTTGAATGTGGTACTTTTTGGGATATTTGATAGAGTATTCAGCGACTTATGAGCCTTAGACGGTATGGTTTTGTGCTTGGGTCGCGTGTGGTAAGTCTGGGGTTGAGAATTGTGGTATTACGGCAAGGAGAAGTATCAATTTGAAGGTAAGTCAGAAGAAACTTGGGTAAATAGGGCAACTTGGTGGTAGGACGGATCGGCATGGTAAGGGATACGATTAGTTCTTTGGGTGTTCATAAGGTGACGAGTTTTTCGGGTGTTTCTTAGCAATGCTCTTTGATTTTTGGTGTCCTACATAGCTTGGTTGAGTTATAAGGATTCGGTCCTAATGGTTTGGTGTTGCGCAAATGGGATTTCGGATAGTTCCTGATGGTTTCTACCCCTATTAAGGGTGCATATTTTCTTTTGACGTGTAGTGAATTTGCTTCTAAATGGGATCAAATGGAAGTTCTTGGCTAGTTAGTTACGTAGTTACTTGTGGCTCGGAAGGGATTATGAAGTTCTCATATTTTTCTTAGGATGGCATGGCATATGCGGTATGTTGGGTAGAGTTGAGATTTTCATATGTGAGGTCACGGTTCGGTTCTGGAAGGAAGGTCATAAATTCTTAGGCAACATGGGCAGTTCAGATGACTAGGTAGATGATATCACTAATTGGTGCGACTTGATGAGGGTATACGTTTCAGAAGGAGCAATGTGTTTGAGTTAAGGGTACTTCATTGGTATAGCGCGCCCTATTGTTGGACCGACTGTTGATATTCAAGGTTGCTTGGTAAACAGAAGAATTATAGGGGTATCCCTCGTGGAATGAGTGAGTATTTGGTATGTGTTATGTATTCGAGCAGTGGAGTTGAGATCCCATATGGTAATCCGTACGCTTAATGGACTTCGAGACTAAGAGTTCTCATAAACAGGTTATTTTGTGGTAGTGAACTGTGAAGATGCGAGTTGAGCTAGTCGGATGTCAGTATGTACCATGATTCCGTCATCGTAAATTTTTTGGTAAGTTATCTATCTGTTGTGGGTGATCAAAGTTAATTTAGGGTTACTGATAGGCTAATATGGGTGTGTGTTCTGCATCGGGTCGGAATTGTTGGCTCCGAATTTCTATTATTGAGGAATGTACCATTCGATTGTGAGTGAGTTTATTCATGTTCTAGAGTGATCTATGAGTTACCCTTCGATTTTGCGAGGAGTGGTGATTATTAGTTATATGCACATATGGTGCGGTTCTAATTGGGATTTATAGCTAGATTTGAGTAAGGTAAGTAATTGGGTATTGCGACGTTGAGACGCGTTGCTTATGTACCTTCTGATTCGGGTGGCATGGTCTCGTCAAGTTTCCCTCGTGGTTATGGCAATGCACTTTGAGTACTTGATGTCGAATTTCGAATGGTTGTTGATTTTTGGGCAAGGTGTCTTGAAAATTTTCAAGTGGACCAGCAATTGGATGAGATCGCGCAGTGTAGCATAGTTATGTAGGGGTATGACCTTTGGTATTGGATTTATGTGTTTTTATTTTTTACGATGTGTGCCAGGCTGTTAGCATGATATGGTAATGGTAATTTTTAATGGCGGGATAGTCCTCTCGTGTGGATCTTTTATTTAATTTGATTTCATTGGGATGTTGCTGTTAGGTGCACAAGTTGCACAGGTTTTGGCTTCGAATTGTATCGATGTGTCATATTATCAGGGTGGTCGTGATGGATGAGAAGAGGTCATTGGGCCAGAATAAACATTTTCAGAATTTTCTACAGCATAGTTGGAAGGATAAATATCGGGAGTCGGCTTAGGAATCTGCTATAATTCCTATTTAGGAAGGGGGAGTTTCATGTCTGACTAATCAGATGAATGGTTCATAGTTTCTACATGTTTCTTTCATCATCGGCAGTATATGGAAGTGTTAGAGCGAGGCATTTCTTGATAAGAGGTTATGTAACGGTGTTGGGTTGTTCTGAGCAGTTATTGTGGTTAAGAGTTATCGCTATGAGTGTTTGAGTCACGCGGTGTATTATTTGATTTCATCTGGGTGCGTATATGGCTTGATTCAGCATGTTCAGACTTGTTCAATTTATAGTTATGGAATTTTGATCTTGTATATTATTTCAGAAGTAGGAATTGGTTATAACGTTTATGGGCCAAGATTTGGATTTCGAAATTTCAATAGTATTGTGCTATTGGACCTATATAGGATAGGGTGACATAGGATCAGCCCCCGGTATGTGCATGGTAAGCTACGAAACAGTTTGATGGTGTTGGAGAACAACTCTTGGCATGATCGAGGACGAACCTATGTTCAAGTTAGGGAGGATGTAACGACCCGGCCGGTCATTCTGAGTGTTTAGCCCCGTTTCTACCGTTCTGCTTCATTTTATGTGGTTCAGCTTCATTTTGTGTGTTGCGTCGGTTGGTTCGGGTTCAGAGTGGTCATGGTGAGAATTGAGGCATTTAGTCTCTCAAGGTAGCCTAATAGTTGAGAAAGTCAACTGAGAGTTGACTTATTGGTGAACAACCTCGGAATGTGGATTGTATGGCTCAGGCGGTTTTGTTAGGTTATTTGGGACTTAGGAGTGTTCGGAATGGAGTTTTGACGTCCGGTGTAGAATTAGGCTTGAATTGGCGAAAGTTAGTTTTTGGCAATTTCCGGCCTACAGTGGAAAATAGGTTATCGGGGTCGGAATGGAATTTCGGAAGGTGGAACAGGTCCGTAATGTCATTTTGGATATGTGTGCAAAATTTCCGGTCAACCGGAGGTGTTTTGGTTGGTTTCGCCATCGTTAGCGAAATTTAGAAGTTTTAAAGTTGATAAGGTTGAATTTGATGTAATTTTGGTGTTTTCGTGTTGTTTTTGGTGTTTCGAAGGCTCGACTAGGTTTGAATAATGCTATGGGGTGTGTTGGTATGTTTGGTAGGGGCCTCGAGGGACTCGGGATTGATTTCGGATGGTTGGCGGAGTTTTGAACTTGGGAAATAACAGCAAATGGCTGCTGGTGTAAGTTTCTTGTGTTCGCCGCACCTGCGGATGGATAGCCGCAGGTGGGAAAGTCCATGCACAGGTGCAAAGGGAGTCTAGGCAGGAGGAGACCGCAGGTGCGAAGGGATGGCCGCACCTGCGAAGCTGCAGGTGCGGGGAAGCGGTCGCAGGTGCGAGAATTTGGTCCGTTAGTGGGCTTTCGCAGGTGCGCACCTGGGACCGCAGGTGCGGGTTCGCAGGTGCGATGAAAGGTCCACAGGTGTGGAATTGCTGGGCAGGCAGTATAAAAGAAGCCTCCGTGAAATTTTAGTCATTAACCACTGTTGCATGCGGTTGGAGCTCATTTAGGGCACTTTGAAGAGAGAATTTGTGGGTCTTCAGTGGAGGTAAGTTCCCGGGTTATTAAAGTTGTTTCTATGCTATTTTGCTCGGATTAGGCTTGTAAATTGAAGGGTTAAAGTAGAAAAAGGTTGGGGAAAATGGGAGGAAAGATTTGGGAATTTCTTTTGGTAATTTTTATGTTCTTGGTGTGTACGTACTTGTGGGAGGATAAGGGTTCTTGTGATGTAAATTTTATCGGATTTCGAGGAGTGGGCCCGGGGCTCGGGTTTGGCCGAATTTCAAGATTTTTGTATAAATTGATAGTTTTGGATTGGGTTGAGTTCCTTTGGTATATATTAATGATGTTAAACTGGTTTTGGCTAGATTCAGAGCAATCGGAAGACAATTTGAGGGGCAAAAGCATAGCGGACTAGTATTGTGGCCCGGTAGAGGTAAGTATATACATGTATTTGATATTGTTTGGCATCGGATTGTGCGCCACAACAGTTATTAATATTATTGTGTGGGATCAGATTCCATGCCGCAAAGATTGTTATTGTTATTATTTGGGATCGGGTTGCACGCTGTAATGGTATTTGTATATTTATATTCTGGATTGGGTTGCGCACCGCAACAGAGAGACATTATTTGTTTATATATTTGTGGATTGGGTCGTGCGCCGCAACGGAGAAGGCATTATTTGTGTATATATTTGTCGATCGGGTTGCCCGCCGTAACGAAGAAGACAAATTTAACTGTTTTGAGTTATTGTTTTTCGTATCCGGGTTGTATTGAGAAAATTGAGCTTTGATGTTATTCAGAAGTCCTCTGTTATGTAATTTCTATTTCAGTTTCCATGTTATATTTGTTTTCTTTGTTTTGTGGTTATTTCATTATATTTGTGCAGGTTTTAGTGAGTGCCTTGTTATATCCTCTTCAGAACCTCGTCGAGGTTAAACTCTGTCATGACCCAAACCGATAGGCCGCAACGGGCACCTGGTACCTTACACAACCGAGTACCAACGTAACGTATCTTTCTTATTACATCATCATAGGTAAGTGGGCCAGAAGGGGCGTCATGAGATAACCAGAGTAAACATGAGGGAATACCTGACATAAAATGACCCAACCTGATATTGAAACTCATACCTGTGACATACGGGCCTATAAGGCCAATGTGACCCATGATATACTTAAAATATAGGCCGACAAGGCTATATAAGTATCCATATACATGACATCTGTCTACAAGCCTCTAAGTGTACATACTTATCATAAAAGTAGGGACAGGGCCCCGCTATATAAAACAATACACGTCTAAATCATACTTACCAAACAAGCAACTCCGGAGCAAATGGAGCGCACCAACATCTTCCACTGAGCTGATAGCCAACTTGGAGAACTCTCGACCTGTCTATCGGGACATGCGGGCATGAAATGCAGCGTCCTCAGGCAAAAGGGACGTCAGTACAGATAATATATCGAGTATGTAAGGAATGAAAGTCAGTAAATAATAGACATGAGAGAAACATGGAGTAAAAGACTCGACATTTAAGTCTGAGAAGCTCTGTGAATCATTTAATACTTATAATGTTATTCATACGCGTATAAATGTCATATCGTGCATGTGTATATGCGTTCATAACATCGTCAAGTCTCTGAGGGCATCCCATCATATCATCTCGGTCATTGTGGGCAAATCATTAACGTATACCAGCTGATCAGATGGTGGTGCGTATATAACGTCGTAACCTTTTCACATATCCCATATACATATATATACATATATACGCGTATATAATGCCATCTTGTCATGGGTCAATGTACATGTATAAATAAATGCAATGCATGAGAAGTACGTCAATAAAATCTCTCAGAATGTCATAAGACCATTATAACTCTAATTAATATCATGAAACAAACTTTATCAACTTATGTATTTTCTGAGACTCATGAACAGACGATAGAATAATAAGATGTATGGGAATTCAAGAACATAGTCATCTCTAATACTTCTATGAATAGAGTCATTTATGGAAGTTGTGCATTTGCTCGTTTCGTTCGTGTCATATAGATCATACCAAAAAGAAAGAAGGGATAGCCTTAACATACGTGGAGTAGGGAATATGATATTCATGAGACGGATTTCACTGTACTCCCTTAGAATTGCAAAATCCTGTTGTTATTACACAGTGCATTTTCGTATGAATTTCTTACAAATTTAAGAACTGTCGTCGCTATGAAGTCCCATATGAGCTTCAAAAATTCCCTCACCTTCATTCCTCGTCTTTCCTTTCTGTAAATTCCTTGCAAAAAATGAATTTGATAACCTTACTTGTTGAAATATCTATTTGAATTAGAGTCTTTGTTATTCTTTAAATTGTTAAAAGAGATCAAAATCAGAATCTTTGTTATTCTTTAAAATGGTTGAAAGATACATACTTGATTGCCACCTAACTCATAATAACTAAGAATCATATGGTTTAGTAGTGGCTTGCTGCCACGTGGGTTGGGGTGGTTTTAATCTTTATCCATAACTCATTAGTTAATTAGGTAATATCCTGTTACCCAATAATTAACCAATTTCCCACATAATTAAGAATTATCTCAAATTACTTAAAATATTATTCCTTTTTTAACACACTTTATACATCTTACTATCATGGTCATGTTGTACCTTATATGGTATTAGTCCATAAATACGGAGTATTATAGCTCGAACCGTATTTTATCTCAAAATGACAAACCTCGACGAAACTCATTTTCTTCGATTTGCTTTACCCTTTCACCTTCACGAACTTGTTTGAAATAGAATAATACTTAAAATCTCCAAATAATCTTTTCCTTGAACTGATGTCAATTATCTTGCTACAAATTCAACGTACAATACTACAGGGTGTAACATCGTCGTAATATAATGGTGCAGGGCGTAACATCATTCCCCCCTTTGGAACATTCGTCCTCAAATGTTGATTGATTCACTTATCATCCTCATTACCCATAGCTTTTACGAATACTTTAATACTCTCCTTGCCATTTAGGCAACTGTTCTTTGAATAAATCCAAAGGTCAGGGCATTCCCCCCTTTAGGCCTCTTTCTCACACCATGATTTGTGGTCGGAATTCCTCAATGTATAACTATTGCTACCTTCCATCATGCAGTATGTACGTCTTTGTCCTTGTATGTGCGCCTATGTGACTCTTCTCTCCTCTTTCCTCCAGTTCTTAGCCAATCTCTAGGCCTCACTTTGTGAACATATACGGAAGTTGACAAGGTGTCACTCTGGGCATCTATAGGTATGTTGAAGTTCTTCGCTCGGTACTTTGTCGAACTTATGAATATTGTTATATATTATTTCATAGATCCGTTCATCTATCCGTATGACTTTAGCGCCATAACTCTTACTTTGATTTATCGTTACTGAAGTCTGCTACCAAACTCCAGGTTTCTCTCGTTACTTATTCTGTATGTATAAGTCTAAGTCCTTTAATGCTTCCTCGTTACTGTTCATCTTAAGAATGACGACTTAATCTTTTCTCATACTTTGTAATTTTTATCCATCCACTGTTGATTCATCTCAATATTGATCTACAATTTACCATTGATAACTTGACCTTTTATGTAACACTGCCGCTAGGGTTCACGTCGCATCGAGGAACATTTGAAATGATTAGAATGATCCACCTGGGGGAGATACCATGCTTCTAGAACCATATTTCATAGCATCCCAATGTGATTCACCTTACGTGGGTATTTTAATCCTGTACAATTCATGAAACCCCTTCAAATCATCACTCAATCGAAGGACCAAACGTCATCCTTCATTTATCATAATTACACCCTCATTCTACTATCATGGAAGCATTCCATCTCTTCTAAATGCTATTAGTCTTAGACTCATTTGAGTTTATTCAAGCTATATTGATCCTTCTATAACTTAGAGAAACCATAGGTTGGAAGATATGCTATTGACGTCACCGCTATCATTCCTGGATACTGAATCCCAGCGCTTCTAGCCTTCTATCTGAAGTATAGATTATTCACAACCCTCTGCACCTGAGTATCTCGTACTTTTTTCACCTTTATCTTACTTACTTTAAAATCTCACATCACATCTTCTATCTCTTTCATGACCTCTCTTCCACATAAGTATAATTCACATCCACAACTTGAAGCTCTATTATAATACTTGCACCTCTGGTGTATACACAATCCAATGGAAGCTTCATACTGACTTCTTATGAGGCTGGTACTCTTCTAACTGGCTTTATCATAGACCGTTATAAAATATGGCTATTGTACTATCTGTCTTGTACCTCTGATATTAAGAGTGATTTTGTTATGTTCTCAATCACGATTTCTATAATTTTCTAGGTCCAATAATCAGACTCCCGCTTTACTTGGTTGATGTAACTCTTTAGTTTCCTCTTCCCTCTGATCAACCTTTCTGTAAGATTAAGTTATCTTGCGATATGCGGGTCATGGTATTTAGTTATTACTTTAGGCTTTCATGGATGCTATGGAATATCCGTGATACAATCTTCTAATGATTCAATCCTTTGTCTATGACCTGGACTCAATTCTTTCTTTTAAATTATACCTGAGTCCTCTACGGCTGTATGATTATCAACATATATGCTAAACGGATAATACTCCGAAATACTAGGTGCATTCATAATGTAATTATCTTTGGATCATTGATCGAATAATTCCTTTTGTTCCTTCTCAGCTTTATTTGAACGTAAGTTATTACTTTTCCTGGTCCTTTTACCTCCTTGTTGCGTGCATGCTTAGCTTATCTTAGTTCCCACGTATGCCGGAGTTTTTTTGCACTTATATGATCTCGAATATTACTTTTGATTTTACTTTCCTTTCATTAGCCATGGTATGTGCCACTTTCTTTGGAGAGCTTACAATGTTGTTGTGAGACTGTTGTTACACGACCATTTTCTCCTTATATCACTGTGCTTAGGTTTAAGTCTTATTCCTTATTTTCTAAGCTAGTCTTTCATTGTAGTACTTAAGGACCCTCTGACTCTTGTAAAGCTGCGAGCTTATTACATCGAATACTTGACGAAATTTTTGATGTCGTTCCTCGCCTATAATTATCCGTAGTTACTTACCTCCACGCCCTTATGCTTGTAGGGTTGCTTCTGAACTGATAGTTTGACTGTCTTCCTAGTAGAACCTTCCTTTACTTCCATAACATTCATATGGTAGCTTTAACTACCCCGACTCTATATGAATATTTCTCAAGTATTACAATGTCATAACTGCGGGGCTTAATTCACTATATTGGGGTTTTGTATGTTTGTCTTGCATGATCTATTGATTTGTCTGAGTCCTCTTTTCTAGCCATTAACTAGGTTCTTCTTGAATCAACTACTAAATACTAGTTGGCCCATTCTCATATTAATATTCTGCGTAATCTTTCTTGGGTTATTTCCTTTGTCTTAACTAACGTCTCGCACTGGCTTCTTATCTATCAATAACATCCCGGACAGGAGACCTTATTTCCTCTCCTTGATGTCATGCTTGCATAATGTTCTGGAATCGTAGCATATACGTAGCATTTGGATAAGTGCAATCTCATTCCTTTCTCATAACGCATTCTTCCTTCACCATTCCATAGTTACTAGAACCACTTAATCCCGACTTAATGCAACATCACTCCATATTCCCCCTTTAGGGGAGTACTAAGATTTAGTGCTACGACGATCTTCTTATAGATGTTTTACCTCTTCATCCTTGGCGTCTTTCTCACAATATCAATGACCCTTACTCGCCTTGCGGAAATCCTTCTGTACCAAGGATAACGGAATTCCTCATTCACAAGGGTGACACCTACTGTAACGGGCACATATAGTCCCTTAAGCTTAACTTTGCTCCCATTATTTGCTTTAGGGAAGCGTCCTCCTGAATGACCTTTAAGGGTTATTCTTCTGTTTTTCATTATATTATCGCCGGAACGCAATCTTTGAAATTATCATGATGCCGGCCATTATCAAATTACTCAGTCCCTAATTCAGGCTTAGCTTACCTTGTTCACCAGCCCATACTGATTTCTATTACTTTGGGATCTAACTTTTTCTTCTAGCAATCGCGTTGGAGTCACAAACTTATTTCTCGAAATGAGGATACAACTTTATGGCCTATACTCTTTTGTTGACTCCAGGCCTGGCACCTCTCATCTTTTCCTTACCTCGATTATAGACTATGTAATACTGGCACCTCTCTTTTTTTCTAGCGTTGTCATCCATGTATCACTTCTTACTCATAATGCTTCATTAACTCTCTTCTTATTTCCCGATAACATCTATGTCTATCACTTTATTCTAAAAATGCGAACAAGATATTTTTTTGCTCTTAGCTCCCCTTGCTCCATCCATTGGCTCTTCAGATTGCCTAACATTCTCTCTCTACTAAGGACGGGAACCATACTAAGATAATATTTATCCTTTTCAGGCTTCCAGTGCCCATCTTTGTAGTACTCATATCTATCTGTACTATTTTAGAGTGCACCATCTGGGTGTCTAACAAGGAGATCTATTAGCATATTTGCACTATCCTTCGAAAAGATCAACTAACGCAAATAATCCATTCACCATTTTGGGTTACTCTAACCCCAGTCGGATCCTGATATCCCGTCCTTATCTTATACTACTTCTTTTAGCCCCCATAGGGCATAAATGAGATGGGTGTGGCCAATTGTACATACCTCTATTATTGTTGAAGGTAACTCAAAATACTTATATTTCTCTGCCTGAGTTGCAAATACTGATATTCTTCATGAACTGGGTGTCTCGTACCCTTCCTCACCTTGCTTCTTTTACTGGTTGAAACTTGTATCTAGCTTTTAAATCTCTTATTCCTTTTTACAACAAGAGTGAATAGATATTCTTGCCTTAGGGACCCTTACCAAGAAGCTTACACGTCTTAGTATCCACATGTCCTGCTGGAGACCTTACATTTACTCATCATAAGCATGATGCAAAATCGAGTTTCTCTGACTCAATTCTTCTACAGCCATATTCAATCCCTTACCAACCGTCTTTCTAGATGTCGGTATCATTGTATTACGAATATAATATAATTTAGGAATCTGAATCCTTACAAGTGAGCTCTAGCACACGATCTAGAGTAAGAAGAAAGAGTGATAGTCTTAAATGCTCTGTAGCCTCCTGCTTATAGGTGTGGTGCACGACACACCCATAAACAAGACTCTACTAGACACGGCTTGTAGACTCCCTAGGACAGAACTGCTCTGATACCACTTTTGTCATGACCAAAACCGATGGGCCGCAACGGGCACCCGGTACCTTACTCAACCGAGTACCAACATAACGTATCTTTCTTATTACACCATCATAGGTAAGTGGGCCAAAAGGGGCGTCATGAGATAACCAGAGTAAACATGAGAGAATACCCGACATAGAATGACCCAACCTGATATTGAAACTCATACATGTGACATACGGGCCTATAAGGCCAATGTGATCCATGATATACTTAAAATATAGGCCGACAAGGCCATACAAGTATCCATATACATGACATCTATTTACAAGCCTCTGAGAGTACATACTTATCATAAAGGTCAGGACAGGGCCCCGCTATACCAAACAATACACGTCTAAATCATACTGACCAAACGAGTAACTCCGGAGCAAATAGAGCGCACCAACATCTTCCACTAAGCTGATAGCCTACTTGGAGAACTCTCGACCTATCTATCGGGACCTGCGGGCATGAAACACAGCGTCCCCAGGCAAAAAGGATGTCAGTACAAATAATATACCGAGTATATAAGGAGTGAAAATCAGTAAATAATGTACATGAGAGAAACATGGAGTAAAAGACTCGACATGTAAGTCTGAGAAGCTCTGTGAATCATTTAGTACTTATAATGTTATGCATATGCGTATAAATGCCATACCATGCATGTGTATATGCGTTCATAACATCATCAAGTCTCTGAGGACATCTCATATCATTTCGGCCACTGTGGGCAAATCATCAACGTATACCAGCTAATCAGGTGNATATATATATATATATATATATATATATATATATATATATATATATATATATATATATATATATATACGCGTATATAATTCCATTTGGTCATGGGTAAATGTACATGTATAAATGAATGCAATGCATGAGAAGTACGTCAATAAAATCTCTCGGAATGTCATAAGACCATTATACCTCTGATTAATATCATGAAACAAACTTTATCAACTTACGTATTTTCTGAGACCCATGAACAGACGATTAAATAATAAGACATACGGGAATTCAAGAACATAGGCATCTCTAATACTTCTATGAATTGAGTCATTTATGGAAGTTGTGCGTTTGATCGTTTCGTTCGTGTCGTATAGATCATGCCAAAAATAAAGAAGGGATAGCCTTAACATACCTGGAGTAGGAAAAACTTTGTATGATATTCATGAGACGGATTGTACCGCACTCCCGTTAGAATTGTAAAATTCCGTTGTTATTACGCAATGTAATTTTACATGAATTTCTTACAAATTTAAGAACTGCCGTCGCTATGAAGTCTCGTATGAGCTTCAAAAATTCTCTCACCTTCATTCCTCGTCTTTTCTTTCTGTATAATTCCTTGCAACAAATGAATCTGATAATCTTACTTGTTGAATCTCTGTTTGAATAGTCTTTGTTATTCTTTAAATTATTGAAAGAGACCAAAATCAGAACATTTGCTATTCTTTAAAATGGTTGAAAGATACATATCTATCTTTGAATTAAAAGGCCCTATGTTGAATTGATTGTCATCTAACTCATAATGACTAAGATTCATATGGTTTGGTAGTGGCTTGCTGCCACGTGGGGATGGGGTGGTTTTAATCTTTATTCATAACTTATTAGTTAATTAGGTAATATCTCGTTACCTAATAATTAACTAATTTCTCACATAATTATGAATTATCTCAAATTACTTAAAATATTACTCACTTTTTAACACACTTTATACATCTTACTGTAACGGCCATGTGGTACCTTGTATGGCATTAGTCTATAAATACGGAGTATTATAGCTCGGACTGTATTTTATCTCAAAATGACAAACTTCGACGAAACACATTTTGTTCGATTTGCTTTACCCTCTCACCTTCACGAACTTGTTTGAAATAACATAATACTTAAAATCTCCAAATAATATTGTCCTTGAACTGATATCAATTATCTTGTTACAAAATCAACGTACAATACTACAGGGTATAACATCGTCGTAATATAATATTGCAGGGGCGTAACAAGCTCGACATTTATAGAGTACACTTCTGCACTTCTTGTGCAGATTCGGGTGTTGGTCCCAGTAGTTGTTAGATGAGGCTTGCTCGGATTAGCTGATCATGGGGACTTGAGGTATAGTTGCACGGTGTCCGCAGCCTTGAAAGTCCCCTTCCCTATCTAGTTTGATGTTTATCTTATTTCAAACTGTTGTACCTTCATTCAGACTTTGGTTACAGCACTGTTAGAATGCTCATGTACTTTTGATACCAGATTTCGGGGTTTGTTAGTCCGCGTTTGAAGTTATTATATATGTTTTTTTTTTTAAAACTCTACAACTTTATTTTTTTATTAAATTTTATTAAATTTGGTTTTAAAATGACTAATTGTGTACTAATGTTGACTTGCCTAGCAAGTGAATGTTAGGCGCCGTCACAACCCGGTCCATCAATAATTTTTTGAAGTAGTTACTCCATGTATGTTGTTGTGCTACGAAGCTTTTCACTACCTCTTCAGTCCATATTGTACTTTACCCCTGCTGGAAGATCTTTTCGGGAAATTTTCCTTAGATGGCCGTGGTGCATGTCTAGGACTCCGGTCATGTTCTTCCTATTGGTAAACTACGGTTCACTTGTTGAGGAAGATCAGTTAGTTGGTTTTTAATTTCAGATATTGTATTTATTCAAATAATAGTTAACAAGTGACGATATAAAGCAAATCAAAAGAACCGTTGAAAACTTTTGTTTTGAAATAAATGCTAAATTGCTTGGGCACAATGGTGGGCGACGATTTGTTTAACCCAAAATTATTTATTAGGCTAAATCGGTTAAATTTTTAAAATTAGGTCACAAGAAATCATCTTACTTCACATGTACTGATCTTTGTGAATAGGAAATAGGTAAATTAAGCATAAATGCAAATGAGAATAGTACGATAGTTATAAAAGAGAAAGAGCTTCGTATTAATATTCGTTCGTAGGCTGAGAACTACTGAATATGGAGCTCGGGCCAAATTGATACAATAACAGTGTGAGTATAAAGATTCCAATGGAGTATAGTTGGGCAAGAGCGGATCTACCTTGAGAGATTGGGATGGTACGACACCCACATATTTCGGCTAAGATTTTGAAAATATATTTATATATTTAGATCAAAGTGTATATATTTATTAAATGCCATATGCAATACAAAAATGAGATGCAATACAAAGAACTCAGAGTTCGAATCTTGTGGACGCTATTAATGCTTTGGGTTGCTGCTGCTTTTCATTTTCCTTGTTCCTATTGTTTTTTTTTTTTTGTTTTCATCCGCTGTCCAGTATCCGTATTGAAACCCAATTATATCCGGATTCGCGCCGCGTAGGGTCCTATTCGGGGGGAAGCGCTCCCTACCAAAGATTTTTCCATACTCGGGGCTCGAACCCGAGAACTCTGGTTAAGGGAAGAGCAGTCTCATCCACTGCACCACATCCTTTGGTGGTCCTTGTTCCTATTGTTATTTATTCCTTTTTTCCTCCGTTCAACTCTAAGGCCTCACCTCTGTTTTTCTTCCTTTTATTTGCTGTATCTCCCTCTTTCTTGTTATTTTTCATGTTATTATTATTTTTGTTTCTGCTTCTTCCTTTCTTACAAAAATTATCTTTGCATTAATCTTCCTTTTTTCCTGTACTAGTATGCTTACTTCAAAAACAATTTCTTTCAATAAGTCGTATGAATTAATTTTACTTAATATATTATTTCTTTTTTTTAGATGACACAGCATTAATCTATATATATTAGAATGTAATTGAGCAATATGACTCTCTTCTAATGACTTTTAAGAAAAATAAATGGTTTGAGTTGTAGGCATTTTTGAGTTGATTCTCAATTTGAAGCTTTTGCTTTGCAAAGAATTGCTATACAAACTTGGGAAATAAGATGATAAAATGAACTCGAAAATACGGAAGGTAAATTAATCTAGTTAAACAAACAATTCGTAGAAGTTAGGCAATTTTTTGAGCAAATTTTATAATTGGAGGTGTTCTTTCGTTATTATTATTATTATTAATTTTTTTTTTTGTAATTTCTTTCATAATATAATTTAAAGTTAATCTTGTAAAAAAGGTAACTAGACAAAATCATCTTTTTATGTATGTGAATAAAAGCCTTAATCAACATAATCGGAGTAACAAAATTCTAATCGAATCGACCTGTCCTTTTCATTCTGTTGTTGTAGCTAGAGGTAGATATACGATATACATAAAGAGTGACACCCGTAACCTCTAAATTCTGGATCCGCCTCTTGGGTGAGAGAGAGTATTTATTGTATAGACTAGTGTAAGTGTTCCCAAAGATCACGCCTGAGCTCGTTCTAATATGCTATACTCAGTGGATTGTTAACTGTTGAGGAGTTAATGTTGAATCCAAAATACTTGAAAAGTTGTTGAATTGACTTATCCGGGCACAATGAAGGTCTTCGGGTTGATACTAGTTGATCCTGGTACATATAATCCATGAGGTTCTGCCTCCTTCTGGTTTAGTTCATTTAAGAAGTTTTGTGGATTAAATTTTGTGTTTGTATTAATTGTCGATTAAATTTGTTGATTCACTTTATGCAAATATCAAAACTAAAATTTGATAATAACTAAGACCACCAGAAACACAAACAACAACAATTACAGAGTAAAGTCTCACAAAGTGGGGTCTGCGGAGGATAATTTGTATACAGACCTTACCCCCATCCCCAAAATGACAGAGAGGCTGTTTCCAATAGACTCTCGGCTCAGAAGGACGGAAATAAACACGAAAAGACAATACATTAGTAGCTCCAATAGAAAGTAATAGCATAAACATAAAAACATGAAAGTAATAGCATAAATATAAACGCCATCAGATAAGTGACAAGCAATACCATTAGCCAGTATCTAAGGGAAGAGAACGCTCAACATAGACCGCAAGCCCTCTAAGGTCAATCCTATCCAAACCCGCCCCACTCCGGGACTGAAGAATGAAAAGCTCTACTACCCTCTATCCTACAACCCTGATACTTGACCTCCAGACCTTACTATCAAGAGCCATGTCCTCGGAAATCTGCAGTCTCGCCATGTCTTGTCTAATCACCTCTTCCCAATACTTCTTCGGCCGCCCTCTACCTCTCCTCAAACCCACCACCGCCAATCGCTCACACCTCCTCACCGGGGCATCAAGGCTCCTTCTTCGCACGTGACCGAACCATCTTAGCCTCGCTTCCGCATCCTATCGTCCACCGGCGCCACGCCCATCTTCTCCCGAATATCTACATTCCTAATCAAATCTATCATAGTGTGCCCACACATCTACCTAAGCATTCTCATCTCTGCTACCTTCATCCTCTGAATATGAAAATTCTTAACCGGCCAACACTCTACCCGTACAACATGACCGATCTAACCACAGCTCTATAAAACTTTCCGATCTAACCATCAGAAACACAATTTTCCCTTAAGAAAAAAAAGATTAGCATGCAATCCTTTTGCACACGAGTGATGGTAATCTTGTCTCCCATTATTCTTTTCGTGACGAAGATACACAATTAGAGCACGTGAGCACCCTTTTTTTCTCTCAAGAAATGGGATTTAAAATTTATTTCAGTTGCTTTCTTCATAGTTTTGTGTTTTCGTTATCATCCCTGTTAAGTTTCGTTCAAAACATAGCGTTGAAAAGTTGGTATGAAAAAAGTAGTAGCATGATAAGAAAGTTCTCTAATCATACGAAACCAATAATGTGAGTAATTGAGAGAAAAGTGCAATGTCCAAGCAATGGTTTTATGCATGCAAAGGTTTTAATATATCTAATTTAGAAACAAAAATCGTCAAAATCAAATTGAAAGGAAAATACTGTTAGAGATAAGTACTACTTCATGCAATGTTTAATTATACATGAAAGTTAAGAATTCTTTTTTAGAACTTTTTTTAACTGTAAAATTATGCAATGAAGTATAAAATGAGAGGTTAAAAGTTAAATTAATTGTAAATAAAAATTAGGTACGTATATTTTTTTTTCAATGGAAAAACAAGACAAAGGAAATAGAATAAACAGGGATAGTAAGGAAAAAATGAAAAGAAAAAGGCAAAGAAATGAAGAGGAGATCCCGTTTGGATAGACTCGTTGTAAGTGAGCCATAAATTAAGAATTATAGCTTTTAGCTTAAAAATAAATACTTAAAATTTTTTTTTATTTTATTCAAACATTATAAAATAACTTAAAAATTATTTTATCTTAAAAATCTTTAAAATAAGTCAATCGAAACAGGCTCTAATCATTAAGGTTGTGCTGAGCCTGAGAGAGATAGAATCTCTCACCTTAATTAGAGGTTTGGAATTGAGGCTAATTAGTGAAGCTTACGCAATAATAATATCAATGCAGATCGAGACTTCACCGGTGGGGCAGAAGAGGAGGCCGACGAGTCACGTAAGCAGGCAGCATAATACTACTACTATAAAAGCTAGTATTCTCTCTCCTCAATCACTTTCTAGCGCCTTTTGCATATTGAAGAAGAAATCTCAGGTTTGTTTGTCTTTTCTCTTCCTCTGTATAAAGCTGATTCATCTTTCATTGTGTGTGTGTGTGTGTGTGTGTTCCTCAGATCTGACATTTTCCTCTCTGATTTCGTTTTCAGTGCATCCATCTCATTCAATCACCAATTACGAGACGATACGACAGAACAAAAGACAAGACTCGTCCCCATTTGATTCACAGGTTACCCCTTTTTTGCTCATAATAATTACATACACGTCCATTTATTTGATTGCATTATCTATTGCTGAGTGGATTTAGTTGTTTCAGTTTTGCCCTATTTGGGTCGGTGGATGCCACAGCATTCATGTGATTTAAACTTTCCTATTTTCTTTTTGTTTTATTTGTCAGCTGATTTCATTATTGGCCCTGGCTTGGTGGGGTTGAAACGTAAAAAGGTCTGGTTTTTGTATGTTGTTTTTGGATTTCTGCAAGACCCACCCTAGTGTATTTGGGAGAATTCGCCATTAAAATTGCTGCCTATTGTTCCAGGATAAAGTGAGTGAAGGCTTAAGTCTTAACCAATAAGCTCGAGCGGAGCAAAAATGCTCTTTGGATGGTCTATCTGTGAATGATATTAGGGATTTGATTTACTTATTGAGGTTTTAGTTTCATTCTTTCCAATGCCTTCCTGGCGGTGGAAGTATTGATGATTTTCGTCAACCCATTGCTGTTACTGTCTGAGCCTTCTTTTAAACCAGAACCTCTTCCTTACGATCAACACTATTCTTCTTCTCTTGTGAGTAAAAAGGACTTTCATTCAGCCGCCTTGTATCGTGGAGTGGAACGGAGGACCATTGGCATGACAAAGCAGCTTTTGAAATATCCCGTGATTCATCTAGGGTGGCTTCATCTGGAGCAGCATCTACCCGTGATTCGTCTTTGTCTAGGGCTTCTTCTCACGTCCAGGATAAGCTGAACACATCTCAGAGGCTTCTTCAGAAAAGCATGCAGTTGGATGATAGCTTATTACAAGGAAGTAACCCTAGGTTGATCCATGTTAATGATCCAAAAAAGACTAATGATAAGTTTGATTTCTGTGGAAATGAGATCAGAACTAGCAAGTATACAGTAATAACTTTCTTGCCGAAGAACCTATTCATTCAGTTTCATCGGGTTGCCTATTTATACTTTTTAGCTATCGCTGCTCTGAATCAGCTTCCACCTCTTGCTGTATTTGGGAGAACTGTGTCTCTGTTTCCTCTTCTGTTTGTGCTTTCCGTGACAGCTATAAAAGATGGTTATGAGGATTGGCGGAGACACAGATCAGATAGGAACGAGAATAACCGAGAGGCTCTAGTACTTCAATCTGGTGGGAAGTTTCAGTTAAAAAGATGGAAGAAAATCCGGGCTGGTGAGGTTGTGAAGATCCTTGCTAATGAGACTATTCCCTGTGACATGGTGTTGTTAGGAACCAGTGATCCTAGTGGAATTGCTTATATTCAGACAATGAATCTTGATGGTGAATCAAACTTGAAGACAAGGTATGCTAGGCAAGAAACAACTTCATTAGTGTGTGAAGGGGAGACGATTTCGGGAGTCATTAGATGTGAACAGCCTAACAGGAACATTTATGAATTTACGGCCAATATGGAGTTTAATGGGCATAGATTTCCGCTCAGCCAATCGAATATCATATTGCGTGGTTGCCAGCTGAAGAACACAGAATGGGCAGTTGGAGTAGCGGTTTATGCTGGGCAAGAGACTAAAGCTATGTTGAACAGCACTGCGTCTCCATCTAAAAGAAGCAGGCTGGAAACATATATGAACCGGGAAACCCTTTGGCTGTCTATTTTCCTTTTTGTGATGTGCTTGGTTGTAGCAATTGGGATGGGTCTATGGTTGAAGCGCCATGAGGAACAGCTTGATACCTTGCCTTATTACAGAAGAGTTTACTTTGAAGAAGGAAAACATGGCAAACAGTATAAGTACTATGGGATTCCTATGGAAACATTTTTCTCCTTTCTGAGTTCGATCATTGTTTTCCAGATAATGATACCTATATCTCTTTATATCACCATGGAGTTAGTTCGCTTGGGACAGTCGTATTTCATGATTGGAGACAGGCATATGTATGATATTAACAGTAATTCTAGGTTTCAGTGCAGATCCCTAAATATCAATGAGGATTTGGGTCAGATTCGCTATGTTTTTTCAGATAAAACAGGAACACTTACAGAAAATAAGATGGAATTCAGAAGAGCTAGTGTGTGGGGAAAAAGTTATGGGAGATCCCTTTCTGCTGCTGATGCATCAGTAAACACAGATATTGGAGGTATGCGAACTGTATTTGCTATATCTTGTCAACCTAAAACAGTGTATTTGTCCTCTTGTATTACCTACATAAGCAACAGTCATGGTTCCCTATGCCTTATGGGGGGTTTTCTTGCTCTTCTCAAAAGAATAATCACTAGTTTGACCATAAGTTATCTGCAAGAACAGACTGTTTAGTTGTGTTAGCAGTTGCTGTTCTTTTTGTATATTCTAATGTCCATAATTCCGCAGTGTAGAGCATGTAATATGTTCATGCATGGCTTTGTATATCAACTGATAATAAGGAGCCAGCTGCATTCTTTGTTTGATTCTTCCTTTTGAGGTTTTGTTTTCACTTAAATATGCTTGCGCATCGAAGCAAACAGTTATTCTTGTAATGATGTGCAGAAGAACCAATCCAAGATCCTTCGAGTCGAAGAAAGTTAACGATCAAATCAGAAGTTCCAACTGATGTTGAACTAATGCAATTGTTACATGCCAAGCTAGACGGGGAAGAGAGGATTGCTGCAGACGAGTTTTTTCTGACGTTGGCAGCATGTAATACCGTGATTCCTATTCCTACCAAAAGTTCTTCATGTGGTATACAGAACAATGTGGACGACATTGACGTCACCATTGAGTATCAAGGTGAATCTCCTGATGAACAAGCACTAGTAGCTGCTGCATCTGCTTATGGGTATACACTGTGTGAGCGGACATCTGGTCATATTGTGACTGATGTCAAGGGTGAGAAACTAAGGTACATGACTGTTTCACGTCATGTTTATTGTTTGGTGCTAGTTGCCCTAGGGAATCTTTTAGAACTTGTCTATGAAATAGTATTGATTACTATTGTAAGTGTTAACGATGCATGCTATCTATAGCATTGTGACTTTTCCATCCACATTCACACATTGGTTTCTCTTGCTTTCCTCTTGTTAATTTTTGTAATTTGCTTAAGTATAACTTCTTAGGCGTTGGAAATGCGGACTAATTTTTGGCTGGTGCAGGTTGGATGTCTTAGGACTTCATGAGTTTGACAGTGTGCGTAAAAGAATGTCTGTTGTTATTAGATTCCCAAATGATTCTGTAAAAGTTTTGGTCAAAGGGGCTGATACTTCAATGTTTAGCATTTTAAGCAAAGAGCATGAAACTCATGAACACATAAAAAATACCACTCATACTCATTTGAATGAGTACTCCTCTGAAGGACTGCGAACCCTTGTGGTCGCTGCAAGGGACCTTACAGGAGAAGAACTTGAGGAGTGGCAAAGCTTGTATGAGGATGCTAGTACATCTTTGAATGACAGATCAGCAAAATTACGCCAAACAGCATCTCTAATCGAGTGCAATTTAACTCTACTTGGCGCCACTGCAATAGAGGACAAACTACAAGAGGGTGTACCAGAAGCTATTGAGTCTCTGCAGCAGGCAGGAATAAAGGTTTGGGTTCTTACTGGAGATAAGCAAGAAACTGCAATTTCAATTGGTTTCTCTTGCAAACTCTTGACCTCCGACATGCACCAGATCATCATTAATGGCTCTTCAGAAAATGAATGCAAAAGGTTATTGTCAGACGCCAAGGCCAAATACGGCGCGAAGCCCGCAAGTTGTGATAATCGGATCTTAAAATTGCAGAGAGAAGCAGAAAATGGTTATCATGAAATTCCAGAGGGTACAAAGTCATATAAATTACCGCAGCAGCTTGCGGGAGAGGAAGGAATTCCTCTTGGACCTCTAGCACTCATAATTGATGGGAATAGTCTTGTGTATATCTTAGAGAAAGATCTTGAGTCTGAGGTAATCATCCTTTCTAAAGCTTCATTCTTGACGATAGTCATCTTGTTGGTTCCTTATTTTGTTTAGAAAAAGAGAGTATACATCTTGTTGACACATTAGCCTTTTACCTTTCGATGTACATTGAGAGCCACTATTTGCGATTGTCATCCTGTCACAGCTCTTCGATCTTGCGACTTCATGTAAAGTTGTGCTTTGCTGTCGCATTGCCCCTTTGCAGAAGGCTGGAATTGTTGATCTAATAAAGAGCCGCACTGATGATATGACACTAGCCATAGGTGATGGTGAGTTAGCTATATATTATTAGGTGTTTTCTGCATATGTTAAATGATATATATATATTGTCAGAATTTTGTCCGATGCGTAAAGAGCTTGTTTGTATGAATTATATAGATGAGGTTTTGTGGTTATCTTTGGGGATGTTATGTTTTTAAGGTTTTTCAAGTGCATGCACAACTGTTTTCCTGATCTAATTTTGAAACTTCTCAGGGGCTAACGATGTTTCAATGATCCAAATGGCGGATGTTGGTGTTGGAATATGTGGTCAAGAAGGGCGCCAAGCTGTGATGGCATCAGACTTTGCTATGGGACAGTTTCGATTTCTGAAGCGTTTGCTTCTTGTGCATGGACATTGGAATTACCAGCGTGTTGGTTATTTGGTTCTTTACAACTTCTACCGCAATGCTGTTTTTGTTTTCATGCTTTTCTGGTAGGCTTCTTCTCCTTCTAACTTTCTGTTACAGATCTTTCTATAGGATATTTGTGCAAAAATTTCCCCCTCCCCAAAGTCCCCAAACAAAGGAGTAAGAAAGGTTAAAGAAAAAAGAACACATCTGAGGTCATGTACATCACAACCTGGAAATTGCAAACAAGGGCTGGGGCTTCGGTGCTGCTATAAGCTCTTGATTTAAAGTTATAAATATGGTACATCTTGTGGGAAATGGAAAGAGGAACAATAGTGGCAGAGTTCCAGTGAGATCTTACAGGTAGCTTTCTACTTAAGAGGGTACCAGGGGAAGTGGCAATATTTTGTTGAAGTGGTGATTTGAGTGATAAACGGGGTGGGCATACATATGTGTTATGTGAAAAGTGTAAAATAGTGTATAATGGCCTGTGGGTCGAGAATTCCAGGGAAGTGACGATATCTGTTCAGATGGGATGTGAGGCAATTCTAAAAGCTTGCAACCAACAAAGGGGAGGAAAGTTTAGCTTTTTCAGACTTTCAGTACATGTAAGGAGTCTGGTCAAACATATCAATCATGTATTGTCAAGCTTTTATAAGACTTTGAGGTTGTTGTCCCAGATAATTGGTGTGAGCCAGTTTATGCTAGCTGGCAGTTGAGTCGCATTTAGAGGACAATGAAAATATATCTTATTTGTATGCAGTCTGGAAACCTGAGCTTGGTTAACTAAATCCGCTATTGTTATCATGCATTATAGTTACTATGCTTTGAATTTTTTCTCATATCTCCTAGAATGTGATTTGCAGTTTGAAAAAACACAATATGAAACAGGTATCTGAACGTATTTGTCCTGTAATCTGTTGTCTGTAGGTACATATTATGCACAGCTTTTTCTGCAACTTCTGCATTAACAGATTGGAGTAGTATGTTTTATTCTGTCATCTATACTTCCGTCCCTACAGTAATTGTTGGTATTCTGGACAAGGACTTAAGTCATAAGACACTACTTAAGTATCCTAAACTCTATGCTGCTGGCCACAGACAGGAAAGTTACAATATGAAACTCTTCTGGGTCACCATGATTGATACAGTTTGGCAGAGCCTTGTTATTTATTATGTACCACTATTCACTTATCATCAGAGCGATGTTGATATATGGAGTATGGGTAGCTTGTGGACAATTGCAGTAGTGATCCTTGTCAACATTCACTTGGCAATGGACATACAGCGCTGGGTAATATATACTCATATGGCAGTGTGGGGGTCAATTATTATCACGTATGTCTGTTTGGTGGTGCTGGACTCTATACCTGTCTTCCCTAATTATGGGTTAGTATTTCCGCTGAAGTCCTAATATATTACACCTAAACGTTCTTTACATTTAGATTAAGAGGTCTATGATGTAACATAATTTTTCCGTCTTCTGCAGTACAATTTATCAGCTGATGAAGTCACCTACCTACTGGCTCTTAATTTTGCTTATTATAGTTATGGCTCTGCTTCCTCGCTTTATTCTCAAAGCTATGAACCAAATTTTCTGGCCGTCGGACATCCAGATAGCTAGAGAAGCAGAAATATTGAGGAAAAGACCTAGCCATTCTAGGTCTAGATCAGGTCACGGTGAAAGCTAATATGTGCTGTCTGCATTGCCAATCACCCAATTAGATATAGCTTCCGTTGGGTTTGCCTGGTGCTTGGCTTCCCGTCATATTCAGGTTTAGAAGTCGCAGGTATGTCACCACTCCCTAACCAGGGAATCGAACATTTAACTATTTACGATGTCTCCCACGGGGACGGAAATCAAAATCGGGCAGGATTCGCTCAATCAAATTCGATCTTACCCGATCTAAGGTTTACCATCTCTCGATCCCCGTTGTGTGAAATTATCCTTCTTCCTCCTTATGCATCTTTTCAAATTGGCCAAATGAAAATCAAAAGAATGCTTATAGTGTATCCATTACGTGATCAAACTACCTTTTCTTGTAAAAAGATAATCTTTCCATTGTTTGTAAGAAAAGAAAAAATGAATGTTAGGTGCTTTTAGAATGGAAATGACAGTTAAAAAGGGGTCAGTATTTCAGGGAAGATATGTTTCTCGTGATGTGAAACTTACCGATGCCATTTTCCATCCCCTATTTTTGTCATCCCCTATTCCATCCCCTGAGTTGTCTCTGATATAAGAGCAGAGAATAGTCTTTAGAGATAGCTACAAAGTGTTTAGGACAAAGGTTGCTTAACACTAACATATCTTGCTCATGCTTCAGATGAGGTACACATGTAACGCCAGCAGGTGAAGCCATTAACAGAACGTGGATAAAAGATCAGGTGGAGTCACCATTTGACTGAAAGAGAAGGGAAGAGAGGGTTAAACTCAAAGCCAAAGCGTGATGATTAGTGGAGAATACATGAAGACGATCTGGTTGACGCAGAAAAGTCGAATAAAGGCATCGGGATGGTTCTTATAATTGTTTGTTGATACTTAGTTGGGATGTTTCCACAGAGGTAAAATTGATTGTTAGTTGTGCAGTAATTATATCCACATAGAAGATAGATAGAGAGAGAAATGAAGACCAAAAAACAAAGGGAGAAAGTAATACAAGTGTATAATTCTTGCAAAGTCCGGGCATCCGTACTCTTTCAACAAATTGAAGGAGAAAAGGTTGTTCACTGAAGTACTGAAATGATGTGAATTATTTACTCAAGGAACAAAGAGAAGAATTCCTAATTAGAATACTATCCATTCTAAATCCACTCATTTAATTTAAGACATTAATTTGGAAATTTTCATGTTATGTATCAAATTCTGATAATAATTCCTCCACCATACACTGGTGCTGCTTTCTTCTTGTCAACGAATGCCACAAAATAATGAAACAATTCATATAGTGATATTTAATGCTCAATTTTTTAATTTCTGTTTTGTTAGTCTCAGTATCCAATAATCATATGATGTTGATCTACAAGAAATGTGGCAAGATTTGAACCTAAACCCGATTTGTGGTCGGGTTAGCACCTTCGTCGCGTCTGTACCCAAAATGCATTGGGCTGCACTATGGCTAAAAAGTCAATTTTCTTATTTACGAGTATTACTTTGTGCAACGTGATTAGCTTAGATAATAAGACGGGTACGTGGTCAAATGATGTTGTCCTCTTTCTCTAGACTCTCTTATTAAGGTTGAGAATATAAAAATAGTGGACCACAAGATGCTGGGAGTTGGGACTTAGGATTAAGGGTGGCAAGTGGGCTGGTTCGGGACCGGCCCGGGATTGTGGTTCAAATGGGCCAAACGAGATAAGTGGTCCGGGACAGGTAGGACCGGTATATGTGGGTTTGATCCGGTCTCGTGGGTCGGTTCTTGGCTTTGGGACTGGGACCGTTTGGCCCGTCAAGGGATCGAGACCGGACTGGTCCCTTGGCGGGCCAAATGATTCCAACAGTAATTTTTTTTAAAAAATACTAGCCGTTTGGAAAATTTAAAAAACAGTCGTTGGGCTGTCAAAAATAGTTTTGGCAATTTAGAAAATAGCCATTTACCTCCTCTACCCCGCAACTTTGTTTTAACCCTCAAACTTTTTATGCTTAGACTTTTTCCCCCTATTTTCAACTATAATCCCCTCCTCATTCTTTCATTTTTCTTACAAAATTAATATCAATGTATCACAATCTCTCTCTAATTTTCTTCTATACTTCCTACTATTGCTTACTATTGTTACAATTTATGAAAAAACTATGAAGTTGGTAAATTGAAGTATTCAAGTCTTCAACGATAATCAGTTTTCAACAAGTTGTTCGTCAGTTCGGTAAACTCGTTCCAGCTCTTAAGTTTTAATATTATAGTTTTTTTTTGTTTATTATTTTCTATTACTTGATTAATTAAGATGACTTCCTTAAAAAATTATTTTTTCAAAAATAAGAATAAAGAAAAATCCAAGAGTAGCGAATCTAGTGGTACTGTTGTTCCTCCGCACCTGCCCCTGGATCCCCGAACCAAACCTCATATCCGTCCTACACCTACTATTCTTGATAGCGATATAGTTTATTACAATTTATCCATAGTCAATTTTGTCATAATATTGCACACGGTGAACAATTAAACCATGAATTGATGAATGCTCTTTATTCCAATAATATAATACTATTGATGAAATGATAATGAGAAAATTGTCTTGATGAAACTCAACCGGATGATGATACACCTACTAGTCCTACTCCTGATGTTAACCCAACTAGTGATAACCCTGCTAATCTAAATGATGCCACATCTGATACTCCTATTACTGCCCATACTTTTTCTAGACAACGTACCAAGCGGACGAAAATAATTCATGTTTGACCATTTTTTACTCAACTAGTTCCAAAAAATAAGGCTAAGTGTAAAACTTAAGGTATGAAGTTAGCTTTTAAATATTTTGAATCCGGGAAAGCGGGGGAGGGGGAACTGTGGTTGGACACATAAAAAAACACCCTCAAAATATAGTCAGAACTTACAAGGCCAAGGGAAAAAGTGGCCTTGTGATACTCAGGTTGACCCTAGCCATATTCTTTTAATGCTATAATAAAATTACAAGACATTGCTTTGAATATCTCTTTACAATATTTTATTTTTAAATTTGAATTGAGAAATTTAGGTCACAATTCTATAATAAATTTAGAAGGCATTGCCTTAGATATTTCTTTTTGTATTTGATTTCTATTTATTTTTTTTTAAATTAATCGTTGGGCCCACTTAGCCTGCGGGCCTGGCCTGTTTAGCCCGGGATCATGAGTTCGTGGGCCTGGTCCCGGGCCGGTTCCTACATAACGATCATTTGGTCCGTGACTGTTAAGTCCGTTTATTTTGGGACCGGGACCGTTTGGACCGGCCCACTTGGCCCGTTTAAGGACCGTACCGACTAGGGGTGGACATATATTGGGTAAAATCGATAATTCGAACCGTTAATTATTTATTGGGTTATCTGTATTGGGTTATTGAGTTAACGGTTCGGTAACAGGTAAAAAAATTTTTTATGGGTTATCGGTTCGGGCTCGGTTTGCAATTTTGTTATTGGGTAAAAACCGATAACCCAATAAGAATTAACTAATTTACCCTTAAGTATATACATACTATACTAGGGTTTCATAATTCATTTTCCCTATTCTTTCTCAATTCTCAGTAAGTCAGTTTCTCTTTATCAGTTTCTCAATTTTCCGCCGCACCCATACAACCCAACCTCAGCAGTTCCCCGCCTCACCACAGCTTACGCCCTCACCAGTTCTCCGCCTCACGACTCACGCCTTCACCAGTCACTAGTCAGCCCGTTAAGACTCAGGCCGGCGTCACTCGTCAATCGCATCACGCCCTCAGGTTGGACATGTGTTTCTCTCTTTTTGGACAAATCTAAAATTATAAAACACTTATAATTTTAACAAGTGTTCTCTTTTTGGAATATTAAGAATGCTAAGCAGTAAACTTCTGTTTATTTGATATATGGGTTAGCCAGTTTCTGATATTATCAATTCATAATTTCTGATAAATATTCATATAGATTATCGTAACATAAACCAGTAGCTTAAAGACTTGATTGTGTAACGTCGTCTTACTCTTTTATCCCACTTTTTTCAGAATTTTTTCACTTTTAATTAAACATACGAATCATATTCCACGTTTTATTATCAGTACAATCATATTACATTCCACCTTTGTAATCCTATATTTATGCATCATAAAGTTGTCAAAGACAACGAAAATCTGATCTATTTCTTGATTTCTAGCTCAAGATAATTGAGAACTCGACAGTTTTATATATTGCGAAATTGTTTTAGTTGTTTTATCTTATTGGGTAAATCGATAACCGAACCGATAATGATCAATAACCGATTAACTGATAATCGATAACCGATAACCAATATCTTATCGGTTTGGTTATCGGGTTATGATATTTATAAACCGATACGATAGACAAAACCGATAATATTCAAAACTGAATCGAACCAAATCCACCGATGCCCCCTAGTACCGACCCACTTGTCACTGTTACTTAGGATAAGTCCGGAATTCCCAAGTGGGAACTTGTCCGTTCTTCCTGTGTTCATATCTAACCTTTGAGTTTGGCAGAAGGACATGGATATTAGAAGCCAACACCCTCTGGTTCAAATTTTAGAGTAGGCAAAAATACTAAAATAAATTTTTTCCATCAGTTCAATTTTAATAGACAAAATTACTCTTCACCTGTATAGGTGAGAAGTAACCCATGTTAATAAGGTCAAATGGTTTGATTCTACAATGCCTATGAATTAACTTAGTGAAATGCTCTATTTCGTATATTGGGAAAAGAAATGATCTGTCGGGATCAAAATTGCTCTTTGATAATAGATCAGGCCGTAATGATACTTCCTCTGGTCTACAATAGTGATTAATTTGTCTTGAGCACACCAAATAAGAAAATAAAAAATTCTAGATAAAAATAGTTAGTGTGACTAAACTACCTTTAATTAAATGTTACAACATAGTTAATCTGAGGAGTAAAAAACTTTTTAGGGATACGTACATAAGAGTAAGTTTGGAAAAACAAATTAAATTTTTTCTTGATTATGTAAATGTACATTTATTTTGGACCAAAATAAAAAGACAAATTGTTCACTTATTGTGGACCGGAGGAAGTATCAAACTTCTTTTCTTTCATTTAGGTTAAAATTCAAACAATCCCTTAACTAACTTACATCTAACTTTAAAGGAAAACAAATAATTCGAAAGAGAAAAAAGGTCTAATTTGACAAGTTCAATTCTGCAATGGTTGTTTGGTTTTATCTTTTATGATTCAAAATTTAGTCTTAGGTGTCAAACTTAAAATATCATATATTTTGATGTAAAGAGTGATAATTAGTTAATTTGACGTGACAATGCAAAAATAATATTCCGTTTCAATTTATGTAAACCTATTTAACTAGGTATGAAGTTTAAGAAAAAAAGAGAAGATTATTGAACTTGTGATGTTAAATAAGGTACATATATTTTGTGTGGCTATAAATCATTACATAAAAATAAATTATTTTTAAATATGAAAATTGCTTATTCTTTTTGGTACAGGCTAGAAAAGAAAAAAGTTCGTATAAATTGAAATGGCTGGAATAGGAAGATAATAATACGATGGTCATACTAGTACCTTAGTACTTAATTGCATTCTATTTTAATTTTTGAAGTTAGCAATCTTTGCTATTTTCCAGATCTAGTTTGACAAGGAAATAGGCAAATCCATAAATACTTTAATTAAACGGAACTAACAATTCTCAGATGGGGATGTGGTTGGCTAATAGCTAAAACGTGTACTGCTACTGAGGTCACCCAAAAATGTGTATTTTATAAAAGAACTCACAATTTATTATTTTGTAATAATGTTGCTTCGTCTTTTCGATCATCTGATAGTATTTTATGTAGTTCACTATAAAAATAATAATTTTGTACCAAATTTATTTATGTTCAGGGACTATGATTTACGATAATATAATGAATGTTATTGATAAAGGTACTATTGGGTATTTGTGATAGTTTTTAGAACTTGTGGGAATAAGACATATTTTATGTTTTTTTCAAAAAAAAAAAAAAAGTGAAATATATTTTGAAAATTGATGTCCAAACATATTTTTATCTTCAAACCAAACTTTACTCAAATCATATTTTTCAAAACAAATTTAAGAATATATGACGATACGCTAACTAAATCATGATCCACTTATTGATTTGATCCATTTTAACCTGCGGTCATTGATTCAAAACTTAATAATGTAGCTAGTCCAACGTGATGTGAACACAGAATAACGAGAAAAAAACAACAGTGCAGCACATGATCGATGTGGGGAGTTGAGAGTGAGGATAAGTCCAAAATTCCAAAGTGTGAAGTGTGAACATGACCTTTCTTCCTCTATTCAAACCTAACCACCCCTTTACTTTATAGCAAAGCTAATCTAGAAGACTATTGGTTCACTTGACAGAAGGACATGGACTGTTTGCATTTAGGAAACTTTTTTTCTCTGGGAAATAAAAAAAATTAAAATACAGTTATTTGTTTACTATCTACAGCTACTCTTTGTCTACTAGCTATTACTGTTTTCCTATATATTGTATGTTTTTTATTAATCTATGTACTATGTATAAATACTAGAGTATATCTAACATTAGGTACAGGCTGCATTTGGGGTGAAATATTCTGGAAGATTCAAATTGCTTTCAGATCTTCCCAATATGCAACATAAAATGGACCGGACCAACCATTGTGTGATAACATAGTCGGCCCACTTTGTTTGAATTGATGGGCTTCTCTTGCTGATTTGTTTTGGGCATTTCTTCCTGGTATATCCAATTTTGAGTTATGTATCAGTGTACTTAAACATACAATCTGTTTGGAAGTTTCTTTTGTATTTTTCTTCATTCTCCTTCTCGACTGTGTCAATTCTCGATCTAAAATGGGGTTTCCGGTTCCAACACCCCCCTCTCAAGTTGGAGGGGTGGGAAACCACTCCTAACTTGCGAATTAAAGAGTGATGTAGCGATCCTGGAAGAGCCTTCGTAAATACGTCGGCGATTTGAGAGAGAGATGGAACAAAGGAGAGGGAAATAAGTCGGGCAAGGAATTGCTGCCTGACAAAATGGAAATCGAGCTCCACGTGCTTTGTCCTCTCGTGGAACACTTGGGTTTTAGCGATATGAATGGCTGCCTGGATGTCAGAGTATACTGTAACTGGAAGAGAAATATAAACGCCGAGATCCTCCATAAGACGAACAAGCCAGGTTATTTCTGCAACAACCCCATGCATGGACCGATACACTGCTTCCGCTGAAGACAATGAGACTAGCAGTTGTTTCTTCGATTTCCAAAACACTGGCGATCCACCAAGACTGATGAAATAGCCACTCACTGATCAACATGAATCTGTACATGACCCCAGTCGGAATCACAAAAAGCAAGGAGCTTGAGAGATGAATCTGAGTTGAGGAACAAACCTAGTCCTGGATCAGAAAGTAAATACCTAAGGCAATGTACAACTACATCAAAATGGATTGCCTTGGTGTTTGCATGTACTGGCGTCAATTTTTGTACCGCGATAGATTTGGCATGATATGAGTCAGAAAGTTAAGCTTCCCAAGGAGGCGTCGATATACAGTCGGATCCGAGAGAAGAGGGCCTGATTCTGCAGAAAGTTTTGTACTTAGATCAAGAAGTGATGATACAGGCTTCAGATCCAGAATGTTGAACTCGGAAAGCAACTCCAAGGTGAATTTTCTTTGACTGATGATTAGTCTTTGTTTTCTCTTATAATCTCCATGCCAAGAAAATAATGTGCTTCCCCTAAGTCCTTAATCCTAAATTCTGAATTAAGAAATATTTTGAGACTTTCCAACTCAGTTGGATCATCTCCTGTGAGTTAAATATCGTCAACATACACAACCAAAATAGAGATTCCATAATCAGTTCTTTTGAAAAACAAACAGTAGTCATTGAAAGAGTGAGTGTACCTCTTTGAATTGAGAGCAGAGGTCAACTTAGCATACCATTGTCTAGATGCTTGTTTTAATCCATACAAAGACTTGTTTAACCTGCATACATGATTAGGTCCAGGGGCAGACATTCCTGCTGAAAATTTCATATCTACCCATTCCTGTAAATCACCATGTAAGAAGGCGTTGTTAATGTTACATCCCACATTTCATACGTTAAAGTTTCGTCGTAAGTTAATCTATGTAGACTCGAGAATGAGAATATTTTTGAGCTTATAAGTATTTATGCTATTTATAACAGATTGTAAGTAAGTATCATGAAGGTTAGGAGGTAAACAAATCAAAGAAGATGAGTTTCGTTAAAGGTTGTCAATTTGGGATAAAATATGGTCCAAGCTATAATACTCGGTATTTATGGACTAGTTCCATACAAGATGTCACGACCCAAAATCCATTAAAGGTTGTGATGGCGCCGGACACCGCTGTCAGGCAAAGATAAATATTAATTTGGTTCTCATTTTTAATATTTTTGAAATCATGTTTTCTTTAATTAAATAATAAAAGATGGAACATACAAAGTAAGTAATGATACTTTTAAAATTTTAAATACTGGACAACCTATAATAATCCCAAAACTCGATGTCACAAGTGCATTAGGAATATAAAACAAAATACAGCAACTGTACGAAATATAAATTGGACAGGAAAATGTAAATACTATGGAGGAGACTGTTGGCTGCAGGTCGACAAATGGAATGCAACTCACCTAGGTCCCCATATGTATACACACCTCTACTCTCACACGGCCTCTAGACATATATGTACATGCACAAAAATGTGCAGCAAATGTAGTATGATGATGTAAGCAAC
Source organism: Nicotiana paniculata (assembly GCA_005239505.1). Lineage (NCBI taxonomy): Eukaryota > Viridiplantae > Streptophyta > Magnoliopsida > Solanales > Solanaceae > Nicotiana > Nicotiana paniculata. Next base: position 29,496 of record ML319623.1, on the reverse strand, counting down.
GTGTACCTAGTAAGTATCTAGCCTAACCCCGGAGGAGTAGTGATGAGGGGTCGACATGGACACTCATTGGTGGTTCAATAACATCAGGCATAGTAAAGGGGTAAGTAAGTATGCGGCAGAGTAAATAAATGAAATAAGCAAGTATAATTCACGTGATATAAATCCCCCTATTTACGAGGAACTCAAGCTCTCCATTAGAAATTCCCTCCTTAACCGGAGCATATATATTGATATAGTGGATCTCATCAAGTAGATTGCCATAATTCAAATCCAGAAAACTCACAGATACACTTGCTCTTACCAAGTATTACGCACGATTTCATGAGGATATGATATAAGAAATGTCGAGGCGTGCGGCCCAATCCAACATAATAAGTAAACTTTGCATCACTGAGGGTCGAACGACACGAACCATAGGTGCATCTATTAACCTTCCGAGGCGAACGACCCGCTCCCATAAGAGCGTAGTACATAAATCCTACCGAGGCAAACAACATGATCCCATAAGAATGGAAATACATAATCCTGCCGAGGCGAACGACCCGATCACATAAGAGTGGAAACACATAATCCTACCGAGGAGAACGGCCCGACCCCATTAAAATAAGAAGCTTTGACGGGTTCTTGACCCCACTCACGAATAAACGTGTGAGTTATATTTTTTAAATAAAAATCTTTCACTGAAGTGTGTGTGTGTGTGTGTGTGTGTGTATATATATCACGAAAACATACCGTAAGAGGAGTAAAGTTATTCGGCAACTAATCATGAACTCGTGAAGTCTCTACTATAGCAAGTCTAGTCTCAAGTAGAAATGCAAAACAGAGGAAATTAATAGGCGAGAGACTGCTCAAATAGTACAACTATAGCAAGATGTGAACCTAAGTCTATCCGGACAATAACATAAATGTAGCTACGTATGGGTTCTCTTCACCTCGCGCGTACGTAGCCCCCACAACAAGTAGCATACATCAATATACAACACCTAGGGGTAATTTCCCCCTCAGAGAGTTGGGCAGGAGACTTAATCCTCAACTCGGTGCAAAACGATCAGAAGCTAGTCAAATGATATATTAAATAGTCAATACATGCTCAAGAGTTCATATCCTAACCATTAAGGTAATTTTCTAACCCAATTTGAAGAATTCCTAAAATTCACCCCTAGGCCCACGTGCTCGGATTCTAGAAATTTTTTAAGATAAACATTACCCATAACATTATGAACTCAAATGTATGATTTGTTCTCAATTCCATATCCAAATTCGTGGTCAAAATCTAAAAATATAATTTCTAGGTTTTCTACCGAAACCCCACAATTTCTACTAATTTCCATGCTTAAATCCTTATACAAACCATGTATTTAACTTGTAATAGGGGGGAACCACTTACCTTGACATAGATAACAAAAATCTCCCTTCCAAGAGCTCCAAAATCGCCCATCCAAAAGAAAAATGGAGGAAAATGGACAAATCTCGTCTTTAAAATGACACTGCCCCATCCCAAATTTCGCACCTGCGGTCCAATAGCCGCTCCTGTGGCTTCGCAGTTACGGATCCATCTTGGCCCAGCAGTTACCGCATTTGCGCCCCGTCTAGCGCATCTGGGCATCCGCTTCCGCTTCTGCGATCCTCGTGCGCTTCTGTGACTCCCCTTCCGCAGGTGCAGTCTCGATTATGCGGCGAGATAATTGCATATGTGATCTTAGAACTTCCCCAACCAAAATCGCATCGGCACCTCTTTTGGACGCTTCCGTGGCTCCGCACCTGCGGCCAAAACCTCGCAGGTGCGATTACCCAGAAGGCAGCTGCTCCAGCACTTCTTCCAAGTCCAAACTCTATTTGTTAATCATCCAAAATCCACCAGAGGCCCTAGGGACCTCTACCAATTATACCAATGCATCCCAAAAGACATTACGAACTTAGTCGAGCCTTCAAAACACATTAAACAATGCTAAAACCATGAATCACACCCCAATTCAAGATTAATGATATTTTGAACTTCCAACTTTTACATTCGATGTTGAAACCTATCAAATCACATCTAATTGACCTCAAATTTTTCACACAATTCACATTTGAAATTAGGACCTATTCCAACTTCCGGAATCAGAATCCGACCCCGGTATCAAAAGGTCCACTCCCGGTCAAACTTCTCAAAAACCTTCAAATTTCTAACTTTTTCCAAATGAACCCCGAAATGACCTACGGACTTCCAAATCCACATCCGAACGCGCTCCCAACACCAGAATCACCATACAGATCTGTGGGAACCTTCCAATTTCGATTCTGATGTCGTTTACCTAAAAATCAAACCTTAGTCAGTTCTTCCAACTTAAAGTTTCTGAAATGAGAATTTCCTTTCCAAATCAACTCCGAACTCATCGAAATTCAATTCCGATCACACGTACAAGTAAATTTACCTGAAGTGAAGCTGCTCATGGCCTCAAACCGCCGAACTACGCGCTAGAGCTTAAAACGACCGATCTGGTCGTTACATTCTCCCTCATTTAAACATACGTTCGTCCTCGAGCGTGCCAAGAACTACTCTGGAGTTGTCCGAGATTGCTGTTTAACACCTTGTGCACCTACCCATGCTACTACAACCAGTTGAAGTACATTAGCTCGAGCAAACCTAAATATGCTTCCTTTTATCTGGTCAAATAAACCTTAGAACCAAATTTGAACATCTGAAATCCTCTTCCATGTCTGTTTCCAACATTCGAACACCGTACCTATCATATCGTATACCTGTTCTGAATTCACGCCATGCACTGCATAATTCACCTGACCATAATAACCCCCTCTGACAATAATAGCCACAATTCCACGAACCTGATGCCCACAACACGCCCCATAACACATATAAGTCTTGTTCCACTCTTGCAATACTTCCACGATAGAAGAGATGTGTAGAAATTCCTACCCAACTGCCGAGTCAACAAAACATTGAGTCTCTCCTTCTAATAAGAACCATTACCTCATTATGAACCAAATAACGATATTTTCTCTCAAATATGCCACATATAAATCCGAATGACTGATCCTAGGTCGAATAATCTTGTCTCACCTAGTACAAGCTGCTCAGGAAATAAGCCACCTTAGACACTGCCAAAAGTCTCACATAACGCCACAATGTGCCAACAAGATACAAACTCAAAAGTGATACATAAGGGAACAAACTCTGGAAAGAAATACTCAACCCATATAACTAGTTTAAACAACCGAAAAGATATTATGAACCTTCCTCAGAAAATGAGAAGCAATACACACCATAATAGGTAGGGGATACTGTAGCCAACATCACACTGTTGCGGCGTGTAACCTGATTCAACCATGACACCGTTGCGGCGTGTAACCCGATCCAACCATGATACCCGTGGCAGCGTGCCACCCGATCCAATAATATACCCGTGGCGGTGTGCCACCCGATCCAAAATAATAATCTATAAGAAAATACTTACCGAGCTAAAATGCTCATAACTACGAAATACTCAAATATCGACCACAAGCACTCAAAGTGCATAATACAAATCCTGGGGATGAATAGCGCCATATGCTTCGAAACTCAAGCACAACTACGTTGCGATAAATGACCTATATCTCGAGATCCATCTTGCTCTCACAACACCACAAATTACAGGGGGTCTCAATACGAGTGCAAATAATCAAACCACCTCACAACCCACCTGGCATAATATAGATTCCACGGAATAGATGGCGACACAAATAATATCCAGGGCCCGAAGATTCCTCCTTAAACAACACTAAGTTGAAATGGACATACCCGGCCTGATATAGAGCCCATATTCACATTTAGATCCACCCACGGACCCCAAGCTGATTCTGACTGTGCCACACTAGGCTAATAACCTTTCAAGGGTCCACACTAACCCCTTTTCCCATGACATAGAAGAACAACCGTCAATCCGCCACAAACATCCACAGTTCGTAACCAAATGAATAGAGCGCCTTCAAGGCCTAAACTCTCACATTAGCTATAGTACCATAATCTCCATACTTGGCTCCAATCTTCAATCAACCAAGTGACTATAGGTCACACTTACACCATCTTACCGTGGGATACACTCCCATGACCTTCCACACCAGGTAACAAATCTGCACACCCATACAACCGGTCATACTAATGCTGTAAAGCAAATCGGAAATCTGCCAATCAGAACATTGTGTGGCCCTTACAAAACACTGATCTCAACTGAAGATAAAGACAATACCAACTTACTCTAACACATGAATCACTTCCTGCTCCCCCAAGCTCGTAACATTCTTGTCTACACCGAACCGCAACCTCGATCCTCAACTTCCAATGCTCACTGCACCTAACATGAAAATACGTGAGAATACAAGAATTCCATCATTCCAACATATAGAAACTCCTCACTTAACTCACTTCAGGAGAGCCATTGTAATACGTGACTGAATTCCCATAACTACAGAAAATACAAACCTCGAGTAGTGGTCTAAACCACCAAAATTCTTCCGGTTTCCATCTACACATAACATGCCATAATACTCGAATGCCTCCATATAAAATCAATTACGGCGGCCTTCAAGCCGTGCACGTACTGCCACAAATCACATGTATAAGTTAACACGCTGAAAGAACTGATCATTGCCACTATCACGCCAATTCAACCATTTCTAACCGACCCGACTTCTTCTAATTTACTTCAGACTTGCCTTAGGAATATTAATAGCTCCATTTAAAACATAACTACCCCAAATCCGCACTCATCCTGGGTGACCTTATTTCACGAGACCACGCTGTCTCAAAAACCCACGAACCATCTCACACTCTCCTTGTGGGCATATTCACATCTTCAACTAGTACACCCATTCTGATAATTCCTCTATGAATCTGAAGTTATTTTCTCCCATTCCTCCAATGCTACCCCGCAGACTGATGATAACATAGAACACTCCAAGCCCCTTCATAATCCACTGCAATAGCTCGATACTTATCCACACCACAAACTCGAAATCCTTAGGACCTCACTTTAATTTTGAACCTACTAGGGCCATTGTTGAGAGTCATCCACTCCGAATTGTTCCCGAATATAATCAAACTCCAAGGCCCTGCTAGCATATGAAGACCCTCTCAAAGAAGCAACCGACTGAATCATCTTTCTTGTACATCACATCTATGCGGAAGCATAAACTCTAAGTCTTCCCAAAACCTGAACATGAACCGATAAGGCCGAAGATAGCACACCTCCCTCAAACCCTTTGCTCGATTCACCACTGATGTTTTCTTTCCCTAGTCGTAATAACCCACCAATATGTCGATAACCAGAAACCTCACAAGTAGACAACCACGCAATGCAAACGTAGGCAGTGAGGCTCTCCCACTTAGCTTGAACATACAATTACATAACCCTGGGACCCACTGAGGTTCCTTATTCCCTATTGACATCAGCTAAAAGTCCAACAACGTATTCCAAACTCGAAGTCATGTTGCATCCAAATAAAATCCATGGTCTTAGTCACTGCCCATCACGATTCCCAAATTGCTCTAAACTTCCCTCAAGACATGTGGCTATCCTACCACAGAACCCTTATGTTACTCTACCTCTCCCACTTGGGTTCAACCCTCTCCTTTAAGAAACTCTTCGACTTCTACTTTTCACACTTGACCTTCTTGCAATTCAACCACCGCAAGACACCTCCCACATGTCCTTCCTCGTCCTTTGCTGCCCAATTGTTGCCCTGATTCCGAATCCATCTCCGTAACACCCGAACAAATGATTCGCTACCAACTCTAGACCTCTTAGAAGATCATCTTTCTCGAGCCATCAACACTAGGTACACCAATTCGATTCTGAACCACTGCACATCGCAATTTCTGACAACTGCTTCCCCAACACCAATTCATAATACTCCCACTGAAGGCGAATTGAAGAAAACCATAACACCGACAAACTTAGCACATTTATAAAGGACATCGACACTACATCACAAATGAAATTCCACCATGCTAAAAAATACCAAGTATCGTCACTCCATCAACCCAAATCTGAACATTCCTAGTCTGATTGTCTTCCCTCCGCCGGAAATAAAATAATAATTCTCTGAATCATGCACTGAGTAAAACCTCATTTCATGTCATTCACTGACTCGACGCCTAGACAAGCGTCCTACCTTTCCACAAACATTGTGCGACAGCAGCACAAAAATCATCATAACAATCAAGGCCAAATCTCAAAACCTTAGATAACATTGATGCTCAGCTGAAATGATAGGACGACCTTCGCAAGGCAACAGTAATAGCCCAATCAAGTACAAAAGTGGAAACATTCTGCACCACATATGTAGTACCATGACATATCCTCGATTCCCAATCTATAACAAGCGCTTCACGTCGCATAAGATTGATTAGGAAAGAAATAAAGGCATAAGCCCCGAAAGAATCAAACCGCACGATGAAAAATCAAGAAGGGAAGTGTTCCTAACATCCTTGTAGCCTCTCGAAGATAAGTACATGTCTCCGTACCGATCTGCAAGACTCTACTAGACTCGCTCATGACTCGTGAGAACTAAGTAAACCTAGTGCTCTGATACCATGTTTTCACAACCCAAAATCCATTAAAGGTCATGATGGCACCGGACACCGCTATTAGGCAAGCCAAAGATAAATACTTAATTTGGTTCTCATTTTTAATATTTTTGAAATCATGTTTCCTTCAATTAAATAGTAAAAGATGGAACACACAGAGTAAATAATGATACTTTTAACAATTTCAATACAGGACAACCGATAATCATACCAAAACCTGGTGTCACAAGTGCATGGTCATTAACTAGGAATATAAAATAAAATACAACAACTATCCAGAATACAAATTGGACAGGAAAATGTAAATACCCTGAAGGAGATTCTACTGGTTGCGGGTCGACAAATGGAATGTAGCTCACCTAGGTCCACACATGTATACACGCCTCTGCTCTCACAAGACCTCTAGACATATATGTACCTGCACAAAAATTTGCAGCAAGTGTAGTATGACTACGTAAGCAACATGTACCCAGTAAGTATCTAGCCTAACCTCAGAGGAGAGTGACGAGGGGTCGACATCGACACTCACTGGTGGTCCAATAACATCAGGCACAATAAAGTAGTAAGTACGTATGAGGCAGAGTAAATAAACGAAATAAACAAGTATAAATCACGTGATATAAATCCCCCTCTTTACGAGGAACTCAAGCTCTCCATTAGAAATTCTCTCGTTAACCGGAGCATATATATAGATATCGTGGATATCATCAAGTAGATTACCATAAGTCAAATCCGAAAAACTCACAGATAGACTGGCTTCTTACCAAGTATTACGCACGATTTCATGAGGATATGTATAATAAATGCTGAAGAGTACGGCCCGATCCAACATAATAAGTAAATTATGCACCGTCGAGGGTCGAACGACACGAACCATAGGTGCATCTATTAACTTGTCGAGATGAACGACCCTATTCCATGAGAGTGTGGAAATACATAATCCTACCGAGGCGAACGACCCGATCCCGTAAGAGTGGAAATACATAATCCTACCAAGGCGAACAACCCGATCCCATATGAGTTAAAATACATAATACTGCCGAGGTGAATGGCCCGATCCCTTAAGAGGGGAAATACATAATCCTGCCGAAGCGAACAACCTGATCTTATTAGAATAAGAATCTTTGACGGGTCCTTGACCCCACTCACGAATAAACGTGTGAGTTGTAATTTCTTTAATAAAAACTTTTCACTGAAGTGTGTGTGTGTGTGTGTGTGTGTGTGTGTATATATATGTATCACGGAAACATACTATAAGAGAAGTAAAGTTATTCAGTGACTAATCATAAACTCGTGAAGTCTCTACAATAGCAAGTCTAGTCTCAAGTAGAAATGTAAAATAGAGGAATTTAATAGGCTAGAGACTACTCAAATAGTACAGTTATAGCATGATGTGAACCTAAGTCTACCCGGACAATAACATGAATGTAGCTACGTATGGGCTCTAGTTACCTCACTCGTACGTAGCCCCCACAATAAGTAGCATACATTAATGTACAACACCTAAGGGCAATTTCCCTCTCACAGAGTTAGACAGGAGACTTACCTCATCTCAAAGCTCAGTTTCCGGTTCGAAATTGTGCTTTCAATCCTCAACTCGGTGCCAAACGACCCAAAGCTAGTCAAATAATATATAAAATAGTCAATAGATGCTCAAGAGTTCACATCCTAACCATTAAGGTAATTTTCTAACCCAATTTGAAAAATTCCTAAAATTCACCCCCGGTCCCACGTGCCCGAATTCCGAAAATTTTGGAAGATAAATATTATCCATAACAATATGAACTCAAATATATGATTTGTTCTTAATTCCATACCCAAATTCATGGTCAAAATCCAAAAATATATTTTCTAGGTTTTCTACCAAAACCCCCACAATTTCTACTAATTTCCTTGCTTAAATCCTTATACAAACCATGTATTTAACTTGCAATAAGGGGGAATCACTACCTTGACACAGATGACGAAAATCCCCTTCCAAGATCTCCAAAAATTGCCCATCCAAAATAAAAATGGAGGAAAATGGCCAAATCTCGTCTTTAAAATGACACTGCCTAGCCCGACTTTCGCACTTGTGGTCCAATAGCCGCTCCTTCAGCATTGCACCTGCGAAAATCCCATTGCAGATGCGACTCCATCTTCGCCCAGCAGTTACCGCATCTGCGCCCCATCTAGCGCATCTGCACTTCTGCTTCTGCGATCCTCGTGCGCTTCTGTGCGTCCCTTTCCACAGGTGCAGTCTTATATTCTGTGGCGAGATAACTTCATCTGCGGTCTCAGCACTACCCCAACCAAAATCACATCAGCGCCCTTTTTTGGCTGCTTCTACAGCTCCGCACCTGCAGTCAAAACCTCGCAAGTGCGGTTACACCAGAAGGCAGCTGCTCCAGCACTTCTTCCAAGTCCAAACTCAAGCCGTTGATCATTCGGAATCCACCCGAGGCCCTCGGGACTGAAGTGGTTGAAGAAGGTCCTTACCAAAAAATCGACGAGCACAAAATGGTCAATAACCTGTGGGAGAACATAATTTTGCTGATTCAGCTTAACCAAGGAGATAGTCGGTGACAACGGGCCACAATTCATAGGCGTAAAGGTCACAAAATTCCTTGAAGACTTGAAAATCAAAAGAATCACATCTTCACCATACCATCTAAGCGCAAATGGTCAAGCAAAATCGACAAATAAGGTGATTATTCAAAACCGCAAAAAGAGATTGGAAGCAGCCAAAGGCAAGTGCCCGAAGAGTTACTAGGAGTGTTATGGGCGTCTGGACAATGACCAAGTCAAGAACGAGAGAGAAACCTTTCTCTCTCGTATACAGAGCAGAAGCCTTGATCCCGGTGGAAGTAGGAGAACCTACCTTGAGGTACTTATGGACGGATGAATAAACAAACAATGAAGCATAGCCAGTCAAATTGGAGCTGCTTAACGAGCGCTAGGAAGTGGCGCACATAAGGATGGTGGCCCAGAAACAAAGAATGGAAAGATACTATGATCAAAGAGACAATCTCCGTTATTTCAAAGTGGGAGACTTGGTTTTAAAAAAAGTGACTCAAAACACCTAAGAACTCAAGGCATGGAAGTTGGGTCTGACGTGGGAAGGCCCCTACCGGGTTTTAGTTGTCACCGAGAAAGGATCATATGAACTAGAAAACCAAGACGGTGTAAAATTGCCAAGTATCTGGAATGTGACCCACCTCAAAAGGTATTATTGATGATGTGCACCGCTTGTACTAAAAGTATTTGCTGCACTATTTTTCCCTTCGTCCAGTTTTTGTCCCAATTGAGTTTTCTTTGCAAAATTTTTTTAAAGAGGCAGCAATGAAAATCATACTACAAAGGAAACTCCATCGGTATAAGTAAGTCCTTTAAATGACAAGGCATCGAAATGACAAACCACTGCGAGATGGTTAAATAGTCTTTGGCTTAGTGGAAAATACCTAATGGGAAGCAAAACTTGCCACCGGAGCAAAGGCTATTAAACCATTTACAAGTGTTTTCCCTACAAATCACTAGGGGGTGGTTAGATAATCTTTGGCTCGATAGTAAAGTTCCTAACGGGAAACGAAGCTTTCTATTGAACCAAAGATTATCCAATCACTAGTGAAATCCTTAAAGGAGCATGACTTCCATTGTTCTAATTCGCATTCTTCGCATTCGAACACTGAGAGGGGAATGATATGAGAATACAACAACCCTATTTCCACAGAAATTGGGACTACGAAGTCTGGGAACAAAGATGCCTCTTCGGGACCGGGGATTACACAAATAGCCTCGTAGAAACAAGTTATATAAATTAGCCACATGCAATGAAAATTTCTATTCTTTCAGTAAAATGAATGCTTACGTACTTTTGAAGATAGAGGGAATAAAATAAAGTCCTTTTACTTTTATCATGTTTCTTGTCCAAACGATGAATTGATTTTATCATTTGAAAGTTAATCAAGTACTTCAAATGCTAGTGCCGGAATGAACAAGAGACGTCCTCTTCAAGAGCACCATAAACATAAGAGGTCCCTCTCTTATGAAACCCTCACAGTGAAGGGTGGTTTCCGGAAGAGTTTGTGCCCGAAATCCAAATACTATCGGGAAAAAATGCACCCGCCGCCTTGCATAATTCGACACAAAAAGTGAACTTTGTTGAAATGCTTAAACAAAAAGAACTTTTATATATCAAACATTCCAAGTGGCATAAGTACAAAAATTCAAAAAGAAAACAAAGAACTAAACTACGTCGCCCTCAGAACTCAGGGGGAGAAAAGTATCAATGCTCCAGGAAAACTAGGTGGATCTACCGTTGGCTCGAGATCTTGTGCTTTATCATTATCTTCAAGTTTCTCCTCGGTTCTCAAGAACTCAGAATCATAACCGGAAGACTTAGTTGCATCGAGTTGAGCAGGGAGGCATCTTTGAGCGATTGACTCCAGCTCTCGGGCCATAGCAATTTCATTATCAATATCAATGACGCTCACTTTACACTCTTCCAAGGTTTTTCTACTCGTGTTATACATAGAATATGTTTTTTCAATGATAGGGTAATCCATTCGGTGCTGAAGTTCTGGTTTAAGCCGCTCAACCTTGGTCGAAAAGCCATCCCGCTCAGATCTTGCGGCACTAAGGCTAAGATCAAGATCGTAGTAGTTATATGAACCTTATCATGTTCCATGATCCTCTTATACCTATCCTCTATCAAGGAACGCTTATCCTCGGCAGCAACGACCTCTTCAGCTTTGGATTTCAAGTCTACCTCCAAGTTATCCAATCTCACAATGAAGGCATATTCGCGCTCGACAACAACAAGGACAACATTTTGGACCTCAGACCATTTAGCCTTAGCTTCTTAAAACTATACATTTAATTGAGAGGCTTCTTAGCTGAGGGTCATCACTTGCTGCTCACTCTGTTGCAGCCGAGCCTCTAACTCACCAGCTTCAGCAGCTTTTGCTTCCAGCACTAGGAGGTGAGCAGCAATTTGGCCCCCTCTTCCGCCAGTTGATCATGCTCTGACTTAAGCTTTTCTTTATCGAGGATCAACTTCTGAAGGCCCTCGGAAGCAAGGAAGTTTTCCTGATAAGCAAAAACCCAAATAAGAAACTCTATTAAAGAAAATCAAAAAGAATGATTAGCAACAACATGAAACAACCTTTTTTTTTATAAAAAAAGACAGACTTTGAACTTACATGTACGAATCTAGGACTCAAGGAAATATGGAGCCGTGGTCGGGATGATAACCCTGCTGACAACGACGAAAAATTGCTCTATCCATCCATGGTCGTTGTCGTCATCCATGTTGGTGGGCAAAGCATAGTGTCTACGTTTGCTGAACTTTATTACTCCCCCATGAAAAATCTTGGGGGAGTAGAGATTCATCATATGAATAAAGGTGAACTCCTCTTGCATTTCATGGTACAACCACCACAAACAGGCCAACGTTCACCATACCGAAGGGCCCACCTGTGCCAAACAAACTTGGTATCTGTCACGACCCAAATCGATGGGCCATGACGAGTGCCCGAGTCCAACCTGTCCAACACTGCTAAGCATGTGTATAAGGTATAAACATCAATTAAGGGTCGGTCATGAATAATATTTTTTAATAAGCTGCTGAACTATGTGAATAACGTACGTGATGAAAACATGTCCAAAAGACATATATACATATACATGCAACATATGATAGGGCGAGCTGACAAGGCTGCTATAGACAACTATATATCCAAAACTAGAAACCGACAAGGCCACATACTATTTAACTATAAATGATTGTCTATCTACTGACCTCTAATAGAGTGTACATGCAACAATTGATATGAAAGTTTAACAATACGACATTTCAAACGTTCAGAAATAATCAACAAAATTCTACTGTACCGGCAAGGGACTCAGCTATAACCAATCTCACTCAGAGGTATAATGTCAACAGTAAAAATCCTCGACCGACGACATAGTCAATAACTTTCTACGTCATGAAGTGACCTCAAGGTACAACTTTCAAGGTTCCCAATAATTCACAACACGGAGAATATCAAAGAACATTAAACAACTCACCAAAATCGACTTACGGGCATGCTTGACCACAACATATAGGTACCCGTCACCTCACCTATACATTGGACATGAATTACACATAGCAAATAATACTCTATACCTATTCCCTCAAGCTAAGGTTAGGCCAAATACTTACCTCGGCTCCAAGAATGCAAGTCAAGCCTCAATCACGGCCTTTCCTCTTGAATCTGACTCCGAAACGATAATATCTAAAAATAATTGACTTAATAACATCAATAATAATTCAATAACTCAATCTCAAGCCTAATTATACATTTCCCATAATTCTTCCAAAAATACCAAAATTCGACCTCGGGCCTGCTTGGTCCAAACTCAAGCTTCGGACCAAAACCCGATCACCCATTCCCCCACGAACCCGAATATGCAATTTGTTTTGAAATCTGACCCCAAAATGAGGTTGAATTCCCAAAATTTCCAAAAGCCCTAACTCTACCCAAAACCCCGAATTTCTACCCTTGATTCCATGTTTTAGGCCTAGAATTTAGTGTTTGATGAAGGAAAATGGAAAAAACTAGAGTTAAGATCACTTACCTAAGTGGTTATGGAGGAAGGGCAGCTTGGAACTCGGCTATGGGGCTTGGAGAAGAAGGAGATGGTGAAAATATGAAAATCCTGTAATGGGTATTCTGTTTTTGGACACTTTAAATAGCTGGGCGATATTACTCTACGCGATCACGACATGTTCCCTGCGATATCGAAGAGTTCTGGCCTTAGACTTACGCGATCGCGAAAGAAGGAATTGCGATCGTAGAGTATACCAACACAGACTATCACCATCGCGACACGGAGGTCGCGTTCGCAGTGAGTAAAATATTACCCAGCCCCCAGCCTGCATTTGCACTACGCGTTCGCGTGTGGCCCTTCGCGATCGCATAGAGTACTGCCCCCAGGCTCCGCGATCGCAACCCAGGCCTTGCGTTCGCATAGGGTAATTTCCCAACCCCCAGTCATAAACACAGCATGATCGCGTGAGTTACACCGTGATCGCAGAGAGTAAATCACAGAACATCAGGAAACAGCAGAACATCAGATTTTTCTAACTCTTTTGCACCCCGACACCTACCCAAAACTCACCCGAGCCCTCGAGGCTCAAAACCAAATATACACACGACTTCAAAATCATCCTACGAACTTATTCGAGTAATATAACCATCAAAATAACATCTAAAACAATGAATTAAAATCCAAAATCTATAGAATTTTCTCAAACTTCATAAACTTCTAAATTCTCTGATTTGATCCGAAACACGTCAAACCAAGTCCGTTTCTTACCATATTTTACAGATAACTCACATAACCTATATGGAACCTGTTCCGGGCTCCGGAACCAATGTACGGGCTCGGTAACACAGATTTCATATCAAAGTTTATTTTAAAAAGTTTTTCTTATTTTCAGAAAAAAAAATTCTTTAAAATTCATTTCTCGAAATTCGATACCGGGCATACGCTCAGGTCCCATATTTTCCTACCAACCCTCCGGGACCATCAAATCACGGGTCCGGGTCCATTTACCAAAAATGTTTACCAAAGTCAACTATATTCCATTAATTATCATAAATTCAACTTTTCAACACATTTCCACATAAATACTTCTCGGCTACGCGCTCGGGATGTGCACGTATATCGAGGTGAGATTAACAGAGGCTTTCAGGGCCTCGGAACACAGCTTTTGCTAAATTTACACAAGATGACCTTTTGGGTCATCACAATCTCCACCTCTAAAACAACCGTTCGTCCTCGAACGGACATAGAAAAGTACCTGAATCGCGGAAAAGGTGGGGATAACGGATTCGCATATCGGGCTCAGACTCCCAAGTAGTACCTCAATAGGCTGACCTCTCCACTGAACACGAATCGAAGGATAACTCTTCGATCTCAACTGTCGCACCTGCCGGTCTAATATGGCTACCGACTCCTCCTCATAAGACAAATCCTTGTCCAACTGGACATCACTGAAGTCAAGTACATGACATGGATCTGCAATATACCTCTTGAGCATAGATACGTGAAATACCGGATGCACGGCTGACAAACTAGGTGGCAATGCAAGTCTGAGGCCACCTCTCCTACCTTGTCCAGAATCTCAAATGGAACAGTGTACCTAGGGCTCAACTTGCCCTTCTTTCTGAATCTCATCACGCCCTTCATAGGCGACACCCGAAGAAATACCCGGTCACCTATCATAAATGCCAAATCTCGAACTCTGCGATCCGCATAACTCTTCTGCCTGGACTGAGCTGTACGAAGTCTATCCTGAATGATCTTCACCTTGTCCAAGGCATCCTGGACTAACTCAGAACCCAACAATCTAGCCTCTCCCGGCTCAAACCATCCGACTGGAGACCGACACTGTCTACCATACAACGCCTCATACGGAGCCATCTGAATGCTCGACCGATAGCTGTTGTTGTAGGCAAACTCAACTAAAGGCAAGAATTTTTCCCATGAACCTCTAAAGTCAATAACACAAGCTCGCAACATATCCTCCAAAATCTGAATAGTACGCTCGGATTGTCCGTCTGTCTGAGAATGAAATGTGATGCTCAAATCAATCTGGGCGCCAAATTCTCGCTGAAATACTCTCTAGAATTGGGAGGTAAACTGAGTACCTCGGTCTGATATAATGGATATGGGCACACCATGCAGTCTAACAATCTCTCTCATATAGATCCTTGCCAACTTCTCTGCTGAATACGAAACTGATACTGGAATGAAGTGCGCTGACTTGGTCAGCCTATCCACAACGACCCATACTGCATCGAACATCCTCTGAGTCCGTGGGATTCCAACTACAAAGTCCATGGTGATACGCTCCCAATTCCACTCGGGAAGCTGAATCTGCTGCATCAAACCACTAGGTCTCTAGTGCTCGTACTTAAACTGCTGACAGTTCAAACATCGAGCTACATAAGCTACAAAATCCTTCTTCATCCTCTGCCACCAATAGTGTTGCCGCAAGTCCTGGTACATCTTTGCGGATCCCGGATGAATAGAATACCGGGAACTATGGGCCTCCTGAAGTATCAACTCACGAATACCATCCACATTAGGTACACAAATCCGACCCTGCATCCTCAAAACTCCCTCAACATCAACCGTAACCTGCTTGGCACCTCCGTGCCTGACTCTATCTCTAAGAACACATAAATGGTGATCATCATACTGCCTGGCCCGAATACGGTCATACAAAGAAGAAAGGGCTACAGTATGGGCAAAAACACTGCCAGTCTCAGAAACCTCAATCTCACAAATCGGTTGGCTAAAGCCTGAACATCCAAAGCAAGAGGCCGCTCTCCGACTGATAAATAGGCAAGACTACCCATACTGGCTGACTTCCGGCTCAAAGCATCGATCACCACATTGGCCTTCCCAGGATGATAAAGAATGGTAATATCATAATCCTTCAGCAACTCTAACCATCTCCTCTGTCATGTTCAACTCCTTCTGTTTGAACAGATACTGTAAGCTCTTATGATCCGTGAACACCTCACATGGCACACCATACAAATAATGCCTCCAAATCTTCAATGCATGCACAATAGCTGCTAACTCCAAGTCATGAACTGGATAGATCTTCTCATGAACCTTCAACTGACGAGAAGCATAGGCTATAACCTTGCCATCCTGCATCAACACTGCACCAAGCCCAACCCGTGAAGCATCACAATACACGGTATACGATCCTGAACCTGTGGGCAAAATTAACACTGGTGCCGTGGTCAAGGTGGTCTTGAGCTTCTAAAAGCTCGCCTCGCACTCATCAGACCACCTGAACTGGACACTCTTCTGAGTCAGCCTGGTCATCGGGGCTGCAATGGATGAAAAGCCCTCCACAAACCGACGATAATAACCTGCTAAGCCCAAGAAACTCCGGATCTCTGTAGCTGAGGTGGGTCTAGGACAATCTCGGACTGCTAAAATCTTCTTGGGATCCACCTGAACACCCTCTGATGATACCACATGGCCTAGAAATGCAACTGAACTCAACCAGAACTCACACTTGGAAAATTTTGCATACAACTGGCTATCCCTCAAAGTCTGGAGGATGACTCTAAGGTGCTGCTCATGCTCCTCTCGGCTGCGAGAGTAAATCAAAATATCATCAATGAAAACAATCACAAATGAGTCCAAATAAGGCCTGAACACTCGGTGCATCAACTCCATGAAAGCAGCGGGGGCGTTGGTCAGCCCAAATGACATCACCAAGAGTTCATAATGCCCATAACGAGTGCGAAAGGCTGTCTTAGGGACATCAGACGCGCTAATCATCAGCTGATGGTAACTAGATCTCAAGTCAATCTTGGAAAACACTGAAGCACCCTGAAGCTGATCGAATAAATCATCAATCCTCGGCAAAGGATACTTGTTCTTAATAGTAACCTTATTCAACTGTCGGTAGCCAATACAAATCCTCATCGAGCCATCTTTCTTCTTGACAAACAATACTGGAGCACCCCAAGGAGAAACACTAGGCCTAATGAAGCATTTATCCAGCAAATCCTGCAATTGATCTTTCAACTCTTTCAACTCTGGCGGGGCCATACGATACGGCGAAGTAGAAATAGACTGGGTGTCGTGAGCTAACTCAATAAAAAAATCAATATCCCTGTCGGGCGGCATACCCGGCAGGTCAGCAGGGAATACCTCTGGAAACTCACGAACCATAGGCACAGACTCCAGGGAAGGAACCTCGGCGCTAGAATCACGAACATAGGCTAGATAGGCCAAATAACCCTTCTCAGCCATGCGCCGAGCCTTCATATATGAAATGACTCTACCAGAAGAATGACTAGGAGTCCCCCTCCACTTCAAACAAGGCACCCCTGGCAAGGCCAAGGTCACTGTCTTGGCATGACAGTCCAGAATAGAATAATAGGGGGATAACCAATCCATCCCCAATATAATATCTAAGTCAACCATATCAAGAAGAAAAATATCAACCTGAGTCTCCAGACCACCAATGACTACTAAGCAAGCATGGTAGACTCGATCTACCACTATAGAATCACCCACCGATGTAGACACATGCACAACAGTACTCAAGGAATTACGGGGCATGCTCAAATAAGGGGCAAAATATGAAGACACAAAGGAGAATATAGAACCCGGATCAAATAACACCGAAGCCTCTCGGCTGCAAACTGAAATCGTACCTGTAATAACTGCACCAGAAGCCTCAGCATCAGGACTGGCAGGAAAAGCATAGCACCGGGGCTGAGCCCCTCCAATCTGATCATCCCTGGGTCGACCTATTGGGGCCTGACCTCTACCTCTCGTGTCATGTCCTCCACCTCTATGAGTCTGACCTCTACCTCTGGCACCCAGACCGCCACCCCAAGCTAGTTGAGGGGGTGGGGTGCGCCTGATGCGGGAACCATGGCACGGGAACCCTGATACTGAGACCCACCAGAACCTCGGGGGCAAAACCTGGAAATATGCCCCAAACCACCGCAGGTATAACAAGGCCTCTGCTGATGGGCTGTTGACTCTAGAACTGGCCCTGTCGACCCTGATAACCACCCGAGAAACTCTGAAGCAGCGGTGCACTGATAGGTGCTGGTGGTGCACCACTAGGAGCTGGCGGTGCACTGTGAGCTACCTGAAAAGCCGACTGATAGGGTCTGGGAGGATCACCTCTACCTGAAGAATCCCTGCCCCCAGATGAGGCTCCACTGAAACGACCAAAGTGACGGCGCCTTTTGTCAGCCCCCTGACCACCACCCTGTGACATAATCATCTCAATCCTCTAGGCCATATTGGCTGCATCCTAGAACGAAATATCAGTACCTGACTACTTGGCCATCTGAAGCCTGATGGGCTAAGACAAACCCTCAATAAACCTACTCACTCTCTCACGATCAGTGGGGAGTATCATAATGGCATGCCGAGCAAGAGTGATGAACCTGGTCTCGTACTGAGTGACAGACATAGATCCCTGCTGGAGGCGCTCAAACTGCCTCCGAAGATCCTCCCTCTGAGTAACTGGAAGGAACTTCCCTACGAATAACTTGGAGAACTGATCCCAAGTCAATGGTGCAGACCCAGCTGGCCTGGTCACGCAATAGTCTCTCCACCAAGTCTTGGCGGAACCTGAAAGATGAAAAGTAGCAAAATCAACTCCATTGGACTCTACTATGCCCATGTTCCGAAGAACCTTATGACAGCTGCCCAAATAATCCTGGGATCCTCTGATGGTGCACCAGTAAATGTAGTAGTGAATAACTTGGTGAATCTATCAATTTCCATAAAGCATCTGCTGACATAGTTTCTCCCTCAACTGTCGGGGCCACAATGCCCGGTTGAGCTACTCCGGCCGTCTGAGGTACCGGAGTCTGGAACTGAGGATCTAGCTGCTCTGGTGTGCGAGTAGCAGGAGTCTGGGCCCCTCCCCCATCCTGAGAGACGGCTGGTGTAGTAGGAAGAAGACCGGCCTGAGCCACTCTCCATGAGTCCCACTAAGCGGACTAGAGCGTCCTGAAGCACCGGGGTGACAATGAACCCCTCTGGGAACTGAGCTGGTCCAACTGGAACTGTCTGAGTAGGAACCTCACCAGCAAAGTCTACCTGTGGGTCCTCTACTGGGGCTGCTGCTCTGGGTTGAGCCCTGCCCCTGCCTCGGCCTCTAATACGACCTCGGCCTCGGCCCCTCGTAGGAGATGCAACAGGAGAATCGGGCTGCTGATCGGTAGATGAGGAAGCACGCGTTCTCTCCATCTGCGAGAGAATATAATCGAAACTCAATTAGCATTTAGAATTCAAATCGCACGACAGAAAATAAGAAAAGTGAAGTTATTCCTAACTTTGCAGCCTCTAGGGATAAATACAGACGTCTCCATACCGATCCCTCAGACTCTACCAAGTTTTTCCGTGAGTTGTGAGACCTATGCAACCTAGTGCTCTGATACCAACTTGTCACGACCCGAAATCCCACCTTCAGGCCGTGATAGCGTCTAACGTTGCACCCGCTAGGCAAGCCAACGTTTTAACTGAATTGAGTTATTAACAAGTGAAAATAACAAACACTGACTAGATAATTGAAATAAAGTGCGAAAGAATTAACATAAGTGTAAATAACAATAGCTAATAATGCAGAAATCCCTTTAAGTACAACCCAGAAGTGGAGTCACAACCTCACGAACCAGTCTAAGATTTGACTAAAAATAATAGTTTGAAAATAAAGTGATGTATCTGTCTGGAAAACACATAAATGACAGAATGAAAGATAGACAGGGACTCCGAGATCCACGAACGCCATGCGGAACTACCTCGGTGTCGTCTGGAATGGACTGAAGGACACTCCCACTAGTGATGTCCACTGGGTCCGGCTGCGTAATCTGCACAACATAAAGAAGTGCAGGTGTAGCATCAGTACAACCGACCCCATGTACTAAGTAAGTGCCGAGCCTAACCTCGACAAAGTAGTGACGAGGCTAGGGCACGACAACAAATTGTACTTGTGCAGTTTATTGGTATAGCAGAAAAATAAACAAGAATACAACTACGGGGAAGAACATGCTTGGGATAAAAGATAGAAAATACTGAAATGACGGAAATGAAACAACAGTCTAAAATATCTGAAAATAATAACGGGGATTGACAACATGAATTAAACAGTGAAAAGAAACGACACGGCATGTCCCCTCGTGCATAACAATATAAAATATGGCACGGAATGTCCCCTCGTGCATAAACAACATAAACATAGCACAGAATGTCCCCTCGTGCATAAAACATCACAATCACGGCACGGAATGTCCCCTCGTGCATATATATCATAAACACGGCACAGAATGTCCCCTCGCGCATAAATAATAATCAATCAGCACAGAATGTCCCCTCGTGCATCAATAATAATCACTCGGCACAGAATGTTCCCTCGTGCATGGTGAGTGTAAATGCAACAATTGATATGAAAGTTTAACAATACGACATTTCAAATATTCAGAAATAATCAACAAAATTCTACTGTCCCGGCAAGGGACTCAGCTATAACCAATCTCACTCAGAGGTATAATGTCAACAGTAAAAATCCTCGACCGACCACATAGTCAATAAATTTCTACGTCATGAAGTGACCTCAAGGTACCACTTTCAAGGTTCCCAATAATTCACAACACGGAGAATATCAAAGAACATTAAACAACTCACCAAAATTGACTTACGGGCATGCTTGACCACAACATATAGATACCCGTCACCTAACCTATACATTGGACATGAATTACACATAGCAAATAAGACTCTATACCTATTCCCTCAAGCTAAGGTTAGGCCAAACACTTACCTCGGCTCCAAGAATGCAAGTCAAGCCTCAATCACGGCCTTTCCTCTTGAATCTGACTCCGAAACGATAATATCTAAAAATAATTGACTTAATAACATCAATAATAATTCAATAACTCAATCCCAAAGCCTAATTATACATTTTCCGTAATTCTTCCAAAAATATCAAAATTCGACCTCGGGCCCGCTTGGTCCAAACTCAAGGTTCGGACCAAAACCCGATCACCCATTCCCCCACGAACCCGAATATGCAATTTGTTTTGAAATCTGACCCCAAAATGAGGTTGAATTCCCAAAATTTCTAAAAGCCCTAACTCTACCCAAAACCCCTAATTTCTACCCTTGATTCCATGTTTTTAGGCCTAGAATTTAGTGTTTGATGAAGGAAAATGGAAGAAACTAGAGTTAAGATCACTTAACTAAGTGGTTATGGAGGAAGGGCAGCTTGGAACTCGGCTATGGGTCTTGGAGAAGAAGGAGATGGTGAAAATATGAAAATCCTGTAATGGGTATTCTGTTTTTGGACACTTTAAATAGCTGGGCGATATTACTCTACGCGATCGCGACATGTTCCCTGCGATCGCGAAGAGTTCTGGCCTTAGACTTATGCGATCGCGAAAGAAGGAATTGCGATCGCAGAGTATACCAACACAGACTATCGCGATCGCAACACGGAGGTCTCGTTCGCAGTGAGCAAAATAGCACCCAGCCCCCAGCATGCATTTGCACTACGCGTTCGCGTGTGGCCCTTCGTGATTGTGTCAGTTACACCGCGATCGCGGAGAGTAAATCACAGAACATCAGGAAACAGCAGAACATCAGATTTTTCTAACTCGTTTGCACCTCAACACCTACCCAAAACTCACCCGAGCCCTCGGGGCTCAAAACCAAATATACACACGACTTCGAAATCATCCTAAGAACTTGTTCGAGTAATATAACCATCAAAATAACATCAAAAATAATGAATTAAACTCCAAAATCTATAAAATTTTCTCAAACTTCATAAACTTCTAAATTCTCCGATTTGATCCGAAACACGTCAAACCAAGTCCGTTTCTTACCATATTTTACAGATAACTCACATAACTCATATCGAACTTGTTCCGGGCTCCGGAACAAACGTACGGGCTCGGTAACACAGATTTCACATCAAAGTTCATTTTCAAAAGTCTTTCTTATTTTCAGAAAATAATTTTCTTTAAAAATTCATTTCTCGGACTTGGGACCTCATAATTCGATTCCGGGCATACGCCCAGGTTCCATATTTTCCTATGGACCCTCCGGGACCGTCAAATCACGGGTCCGGGTCCGTTTACCAAAAATGTTGACCAAAGTCAACTTTATTCCATTAATTATCATAAATTCAACATTTCAACACATTTTCACATAAAGACTTCCCGGCTATGCGCTCGGGCTGTGCACGCACATCAAGGTGAGATTAACGGAGGCTTTTGGGGCCTCGGAACACAGGTTTTGCTAAATTTACACAAGATGACCTTTTGGGTCGTCACAGGACAGGCCCCTAAATCCAAAATCACCCAACGGAGCTAACGGAATCGACGAAACTCTATTTCGGAGTCGACTTTACGCAGTTCCGACTATGGTCAAAATCTTAAGACTTATGCTTCCGTTTAGGGACTAAGTGCCTCAAAACACCCCAAAAACCAAAATAAAACCTTCCGGCAAGTCACATAAGCATAAAGAGGTACAAGATAAGCAGTAAACGAGGGATCAGGGCTAATACTCTCAAAAATAATGGCCGGGTCATTACACTAACTCATACTTGACCAGTCGCAAATGTCGCAATTGCGACCTGGGGTTCGCAAATGCGAGATTTTCTTTGAAAATGCGAAATCCCACATTTTCTATTGTCATTGCAATTGCGATGATTTGTTCGCAATTGCGAACAATGGCCTCCCCGCAAATGCGACCATTTGATCGCAAATGCGATCACTATCCCCTCCCAGTCCCACTTCGCAATTGTGAAGGATTGGTGGAAAATTCAAACCATGTGGTACCTAGCTACTCTATGCAATTGCGAGGAAGTAGCTCGCAAATGCGAACCTGACAGAGATCGCAAATGCGAAGCCTGACCTCGCAATTGTGAGGTTTGAGGCCTGCACCAGAACTGAAGCACACCAGCACTTTCCTAAGTCCAAAACTCGCTCTGCGGCCTATCAGAAATTCACCAATCTGCTTCTGCGCTTGCCTCTGCTCACGTGCGATCCTGCACCTACGGTCTCCCCACCGCATGTGCGAAACACCAGAAACCAGAAAAACTTCAGCAATATGCACAGGTCCAATTTTGATCCATTAAGCATCTGAAACTCACCCGAGGCCCTCGGGACTTCAACCAAACATATAAATCAATCCTAAAACACCATACTAACTTAATTGAGCCCTCAAATCACATCAAACAACACTAAACACACGAATCACCCTCCAATTCAAACTTAATGAGCTTTAAAACTTCAAACGTCTACAACTGATGCTGAAACTTATCAAACCATGTCCGATTGACCTCAAATTTTTCATACAGTTTATAATTGACATTACAAACCTACTCCAACTTCTAGAATCAGAATCGGACCCCGATATCAAAATGTTCACTACCAGTCAAACTTCCCAAAAATTCAACTTTCGTCATTTCAAGCCTAATTTAGCTACAAACCTCCAAAACACAATCTGAACACGCTCCTAAGTCCAAAATCACCCAACAGGGCTAACAAAATCGACAAAACTCCATTCTGGAGTCGTCTTCACACAGTTCCAACTATGGTCAAAATCCTAGAATTTAAACTTCCGTTTTAGGGATTAAGTGTCCCAAAACACTCTGAAACCTCGAACAAAACCTCTCGACAAGTCACATAAGTAGAAAAATATACGGGGGAAGCAGTAAAAAGGGGATCAGGGCTATTACTCTCAAAAAGACCGGCTGGATCGTTACAACGATACAAATCCATCGGGACTGTCAAAATACAGATCCGAGTCCGTTTGCTCAAAACATTGACCGAAGTCAACTCAAATAGATTTTAAAGGCAAAATCTCATATTTTATCAATTTTTAACATAAAAGCTTTTCGAAAAAAAATGCCCGGACTACACATGCAAATCGAGGAAGGCTAAAATGAGATATTGGAGGCTTCAAAACACTTATTTAAGGTTTAACGCTCTAGATGACCTACCACATCATCACAATATTAACTGCAAAGAGATGTGCATCTTATCAAGCGCCAGAAAATTTCAGAAGGGTTCAGAAAATTTTCCGCCAAGAAAGGAATCTTCACCAACTTTCAGGTGACACAAAGATACCAGAAAGCAGGGGGACTATCTGTATAGGGTAAATCAGTTCACATTAAATACTCGAATGATAGAGTGACACATAAAACGAGGGACAAACAGAAGACGAAACAAGTGGAAACCAAAATCGTGGACAACAACTTTGATTGGAATCGGGTAGACCCCGAAGATAACATTGTTAATGAAGACAAACAAATATTTGCCACCAGATGACATTCAATGAAGATATTCCTTGGTATTGAATACATGCCCGTTACAGAGAATTTTGGCATTCATTACCTGCCATTAAATATTCATCAATGACCCCTATTTTTATCATTTAAGAGGGGCTTGATCCTATGACTGTGTTACATAGTTTAGCTATAAATAGTGACTTCGACAGTTATTGTAAGACAGAAAAATTCTGACAAACTTACGCTACACATTATTCCAAGCTAAATAATACTATTTTACGTCTAACAATAGTCTTATAGCTGTCTTCGGAAGTCTTGCTCCCGGATCCAACATGTCTGCTATTTTATCTCAATTTTAATGTTAAGTCTTGCATTTTATTTAATTTATTTGTCATTTTGGATCAAATCGATTCGTTTGTCTATAAATCGCTTTATAAATTTAACTGTACTATTTTATGGGTAAATAAATTTTTTTTAAATAAATAATTTTTGATAGCTCGGTCAAACTAGCTCGAAGAAAATATGTGATGGTTCCGGTTTTAGAGGATGTAGCCCATTTTTGTTTTAGTTGTTTATAAACATTAAGAACTGTTTCTGATTATTGAGATTGATGATCATGTGTACATATTTCAACCACCAATGCTTTGTCTTATTTAGATTCCAAAATGCCCATCGATAGTTCAATAATTAATTGTCAACCATCTCTAAAAGTCCACAATTTGGTTAAGACAAGAAAGGTCATTTTTGACATTGGAATGACAGGTTTTGTCTCTCTGTAATCCCCAAGGGATAAAGAAAATGAAACACTACAACTTGCAATTACTTACTTGCCAGGTGGCACATGGATGACGATACTAGGGTGACAACATAGGAAGAACGTCATCAGTAATGGCCTAAAACTCTCTTAACGCTCCTTGTGGCGCGTGCAAACCAATGCAATTACATTATATTCCTCCCGAAGTGTTTGTTACAACTTACTTGGGAAAGTTTTTCCACTAAAAAGGTCATTTTCTCTATAAAAATTCAGGCATATACAAAGTTAAAGATGATTTGAAATCATAGTATTTAAATGATTTTTATTATTAAAAAGGAGAACAACAACTAATTGTTGATTCAAACAAACAATAAAATATTAGTACTGAGTAAGATTTCTGATATTTATAAAGGAAACGACTTGTATTTATTACATGGAAGTTATTCTCGCTTTTAATAATAATTGCATTAATTTTAAAGTATATTGAGGAATTTATTTTACAAAGATAAATATATGACCAAGAAATAATTTACTTTCATAATATTTTTTATGTCCCAAATTATGTATTATCCTTTCCCTTTTAATCTGTTACAAAATTAGTATCATACTTTTTTATTTAAAATAATAATTTTAAGTTTTTAATTTATTTTTAATAAAATAATTTATAGTCATACAAATATTAATTAGTTATTTAAGATCATAAATTTTCCAAGAGATTCATATTTTAAAATTGTAAGAGTTAATACCCTCAAACCCGTTTAAACTATACAATCTTTGTCAGCTTCCTACCTAAACTATAACCTGTCCCGAAAACCCCCTCAACTATATTCCCTTCGTAATAAAACCTCTCATGTCGCTCATGTGGCATATTGTGTGAAATAAATCGCCTAAGAGCGCGTGGAGGTTGGCAATAATCATTAAAATGGGCCCACCTGACATCAACTAACGGCTAATTAGCCCATTTTTTAAAACTTATATTTTCTCCTCTTTTTCTTTATATTACACATTTCTTCTTCATTTCTTCATTTTAATCCATTTGAAATTCTCTCTCTTGTTATTATTGAGTTTATTTCTTATCTTTTTCGTTTATCTATCCTTCATTCTTACCCAAATTTATTTGAAAGAAAGAACACAAAATCCTTAATAAAATAGTTCTGAGAAAACAAATTACTAATAACAAGACAAGAAGAGAGTTAGGACAAAGAATTCAATATTTGAATACTTACTCGTCTTCTTTGTTTATGTTCTTCTTCTTCTTCTCTATCTTTCTTTATCGACAAAAATCACAAATTTTAACAAACAATCACAAAACCTTAGATTTAATACTGATTTTGAATAGCAACAACAACAGAAGAGAAATCAATGCACTACTAAAAATCCGGAAAAAAGCGACCAAAGTTGGTCGTTAAACAGTGAAAAAATGACCAAAATGCGTCTAACCTGGCTTGGTCGCTATTTTGTTGGTCCCTTTACCTTAGGGACCAAAGTTGGTCGCTAATTAGCGACCAACTTTGGTCGCTTTAATATTTTAATAATATAAATTTAGCGACCAAAGTTAGTCTCTATATTTAAATTACGTTTTTTATTTATTATTATTCAAAATATAGCGACCAACTTTGGTTTGTAAACCAAATATTATATTTTTAAATCTGGAATATAGCGACCAAAGTTGGTCGCCTTTAATTTTTTAAATTTTTTTTAAACGTAAGCGACCACAATTGATCACTAATTTATAGAATTTAATTTTTTTTATACATAAGCGCCCAAAATTGGTCGCTAATTCCTAGAATTTTTATTTTTTTAACAGAATATTGACCAAAGTTGGTCGCTTTTTCTGGAAATCTGGTTTAATTAACGACCAACCTTGGTCGCAATTGCCTAGAAAAAAAATTTAAATAGAAAAGTGACCAACTTTGGTCACTTTTCTAGGTATAATTTTGGCAGAAAACTGCCTGTTTTGGCAGCTACACCACTTGCCAGCATACCAATTTCCCTATTACAAGCAACAACAACAACAACAACAATACCAACAACAACAACAACAACAACAACACAACAACAACAACACAACAACAACATTAAAACCAACAAAGTAAAGTTCAATAGAAAATACATTAAACTAACAAAACTAAGTTAACGCTTATTACAAGCCCATTCGAAACCCGGTTCTATTGTCTAGTTCAAAGTATATAAAAGTACTCAAGGAAAACTAAGAGTATAAAACTAAGTGTTCTTTCAGCATCCTCGTCTGAAAGTTGGATTGTCTCGCCCGACTCATTAGGTGGATGACTGCGTATGAATTCCACCACGTCAGCTGTGAAGCGACCCTATAAGAAAAATTACATTGAATTAGTATTTCAAATTTTATATAAAAGTAAATCAAAATACTTAATAAAAAGTAAAAAACTTACATGTACAGTCGAGGCTCGGCCGTCGACCCACCTTTCTGGATCAGTCTCTTTCTTCTTCTTTACAATATGAGTCTCATTGAATAGCTCATCTTGCTTCATTGGCATCATAAAGTTGTCTGGTGGATTTGGTGATTATCCTCGTAGTAATATTACCTGGGATAAACTTGGATACAGAGAATAACTTGGATATAGTACCTGGCAGGGTGTGTCTTTGATCAATTATTGTTCTCATTAGCGACAATGATGATGAGAAGGAAATGGCATGTGTTTCAAACAGTGATGGTGTAGGTAGGAATTTAACATTTCCGAAGTTGATAAAAGAAGAGGTTATAGAGGAATTCTCTACTTCATTTTCCAAGAGGAAAAGAAGTTTAATTGAGAGTGACAAGGTTTATGGTAATGGAAAGTTGTTCGTTGCTCGTGGAAGTTCCCATAAAACGGGGATCATAAGACTCTGTGATGACAAAGACGAAAAGAAGTTTTATTCTCAACTTTCTTTCAAGTCTGATATGTACAAGCTTAATGGGATTGGTGATATTTTTTCGGATTCAGACAATGATTTGAGTGACAAAAGTATGGAAATGTTAATCAAACGAATTAAAGGTAAAACGTTTTTCTTGGAAGAGAAGGATGTTGAACTCTGCATGAACGTGATATGTGCACTTTATAGGCAACAGATTCCTCCAAACTTCTCTTCCTTAGAGAAGCGTTTTACCTTTAATTCTTTTGATTAGCATTTCCATACTTTTGTCACTCAAATCATTGTCTGAATCCGAAGAAATATCACCAATCCCATTAAGCTTGTACGGATCATACTTGAAAGAAAGTTGAGAATAAAACTTCCTTTCGTCTTTGTCATCACAGAGTCTTATGATCCCCGTTTATGGGAACTGCCATGAGCAAAGGACAGCTTTCCATTACCATCAACCTTGTCACTCTCAATTAAACTTCTTTTCCTCTTGGAAAATGAAGTAGAGAATTCCTCTATAACCTCTTCTTTTATCTACTTAAGAAATGTTAAATTCTTACCTACACCATCATTGTTTGAAACACATGTCATTGTCTCCTCATCATCACTGTCACTAATGAGAACAACAATTGAAGCCCCACTCTGCCAGGTACTGTATCCAATTTTTTCTTGGTGGAAGTTTCATTGCATGTCAAATAAAGTCATCAACCCCTTCTACAAAATCCTCCCGCAATCTCCGCCGATTAGGATAATTCCTTTTGTACATCCAAGTACGATGTTCCATCTATACAAATAAAACAAGAACAAATTAATTTAGTTAATTCATATCCTAATCTTTTTTTAGTTAATTAATTCCATATCCTAAAGGTTCAACTCATATCCTAAAAGTTCAATTCATATCCAAAAATTTTAATTCGTATCCTAAAGTTTCAATTCATATCCTAAAATTTCAATTCATATACATAAAAATTCAATTCATATCCTAAAGGTTCAATTCATATCCTAAAGGCTCAATTCATATCCAAAAATTCCAATTTATAAACTAAAATTACAACACATAAACTAAAATTACAATACATAAACTAAAAGTCCAATTCATATCCTAAAATTTCAATTCATAAACTAAAATTCCAATTCCTATCCAAAAATTTCAATTCATATCCAAAAGGTTCAATTCATAAATTAAAAGTTCAATTCATATCTTAAAATTTTAATCTATAAACTAAAATTCCAATACATAAAATAAAAGTCCAATTCATATCCTAAAGGTTCAATTCATATCCTAAATGCTCAATTCATATCCTAAAAGTTCAATTCATATCCACAAAATTTTAATTCATATCCTAAAGGTTCAATTCATATCCTAAATGCTCAATTCATATCCTAAAAGTTCAATTCATATCCACAAAATTTTAATTCATATCCTAAAGGTTCAATTCATATCCTAAAGGCTCAATTCATATCCTA
>ML319621.1:0-13135 GCA_005239505.1 Nicotiana paniculata | reverse complement strand
ATATATATATATATATATATATATATATATATATATATATATATACACTCTGAATCTCAAGAGTTATCCTGCTCACATAACATCATCACTACGCGGAAACTCAAAAAATAAGAAATTGTCAAGCTGTTGCACAACTCACACGGCACAATCATAATTTTAACTGAAATGAACGATTATGGAACAACATCTGCTGTTCTAATATCCTTCCGAGAGAAGCGCCATACAGAAACGAACACCTCTAACTCATATGGAGCCCATAATCACATTTAAATCCATTCACGACCTTCAAGCCAATTTCGTTCGCATCGAGCTAGGCTAATAGCCATACATGGGTCCATAATAACCCACCCTTTTTTTTCTCATAAAACGCACAATCATCATAGCCGGGGAAAAACAAATCAAGAACCCATAACTAGGATGCAAAGCCTCTTTCACCAAACACCGATCTCAGGTGACACTGAAGACAACACCAGCTTACTAAACATTCAAATCTCTTTTTATTGCTTATCCGAGCTCATGATATCCTTGTCAACAACGAACGACAACCTTGATCCTCGCTTCCAAATTTCATACCGTTCGCTGCACCTAACATGCCATATGCATTCGTACATGAATCTCGTCATAACTCCCTAACTGCTAATAGGGTAAATACTTCATAATATAAAGACCTTTTACTNCAGTGAGATTCAATTAAACTTTCCATAAGCTCATATAACACGACCCATCTCGTACCTCAATTCAATTCGCACTCACCGCAGGAATAATGATAACCACAATCAACACATAGCAACTCAATTCGCACTCACCTTGAGTGACTCCATTCCATAAGACCATTTCATTTCCATACCCATGAACCGTTTCATGCCCTCCTTGCACGCATATTCACATCTTTGACCTGTATACCCATTCTGATAACCCTTCCATGAACCCGAAGTCATTTTCTCTTTTTTATGAACCCAATGATACTCTACACACCGAAGATAACGTAGAACACTCCAACCATTTTCTCTTTCCCATAATTCTGCTGCACAAGCTCGATTCTTAACCATAATGTGGGCTTGAAATCCTTAGACAACACCTTCTAACCTTTGAATCCATTGGAACCATTGTTGAGAGTCACCCACTCTAGCTTGGTCCCGAATATAATCAATGTCACGCCCCCCTCTTTCCTCCCCTTTCGGATCGGTCAGGGTATTCGACATTATTGGGACAACTCGTTTCCTTTTGGGAAAGGGGTAAGGAATTGAAGAGTCGCCACCTAACGAGTTAAGGTGCGTTAGGGCACCTGCTAAAGGTTATTTACAAACACAGATTAGATAACCAGAGATCGAGTAAGGCCCAAACAAACTTTGTGAATGGATAGCATATAATCAATAAACACATAGGTAAATAAATGAAGGTTTTGAGAAGATTTGCAGTCCAAGCACACACATGTGCTTAAGTTTAAAATATTTACAATCTAAGCACATATACAAAGTTCTGGAGGTTTTACAATCTAAGCACACATATGTAACGGATAGGGGGGTCCTAGGTTGTTTATTCAATAGGATCAAATCAGTACAATGCCCGGTAATCACTCCTCAGAAGAGGGGCTACTCGTGGCATTAGCGCACCGAATATCATATCCATGTCTATCCTTTCCCACTCCTTTAGTGGTTACTAAGCGTGTTTATTGAACGACCTCTTTGCGTGCTGTTACCCGCCCTTCTTAATGGCCTTGGAGGAATTTAGGACCTCTAAATATAGGGAGTTCTACAAAAAAATCCATAATGTTAAAAGGATAAAATTCTAAGCGACATGCAATAACAAATAGGAATTTACAAATAAATGCGGAAAAGTAGTTTAAAAGGTTCAGATTTACCTCCACAGATATTGCACATAAATAGCACGTCTCACACACAAAACGTGCGGCAATTTTATTATACAGAATCCTAAGATAGGATATCTAAGTGAATATCAATGCACGGGAGTACGCAGTTTCTTTATAAACTCAATAGCAAGGACCTAATCAGCTTGCCTACTGGTTTAAAAAAACATGTTAGCCCTTAGGCAGCAAACGCAATCAAAACAATATTCATTTTTAAGAGATTGATTACCTAAGGCTTGCTAAGACGCGGGGTTGTGCATAGTGACTACCAGATTTATTAACAGTTCAGAGGTTGTTTTACCTAAAACATGCTGTTCTAAGTGATGTAAATCTGAGAATACAGAGATAGTTACCAATTTCTATTAAGAACATACATGATAATCATTTGCGAGGTTATTTTATACCTTTTTAGGAATCAACAGTTTAAACCAGGCGTAATTAAGTAAATATAAACGAAATCCTAGAGCATGGTATCTAGTATGCACACGTCAATGCACTAGGATATAATTTCAGGATGCACAGGATTCCCAAAGCATGATTTCTAAAATGCACGGAGAATTACAGAGTTGTTAAGCATGATTCATGAATGCACATGAGTATTAATTTTATCGCCTAAGGAGCAGAATTTCTAAGTGGTAGGCACAAGCATAAATTGAGGTATGTTGTATGTTAAAGCAGTAAACATGAAAAAGCCTTAAAGACATGATATCTAATGCATGTTTGGTATGTTGATCCTAATCATGGATTCTAATGCAGATATGGGAAATGTAAAGCTTAAGGCATGATTTCTACCCAGTAGCATTCTTCAAATTATATTGCTATCCCCTCCCATTTCACTAGCCATCCCCAATAAATATTGCAGACCGGCTGAATAAATTACGTAAATAGATAAAGGAAAAGAAGAAGTTAAACTATAGAGAGCCTGAAAACTGGCCAAGACTTCCAGAGCCTCAAGTGCCCAAATGTTTCATAGCCTTTCTCATATCCGGGTGTGCAGAGTTCCCTAAAGACTTCAAGGGATCCCGGGCAGTGATCACACCCAGATTTCATAACCATAATTGAGTAAGTGCAGTGTGGAAGGGCCAGCTCTAATGCATCACAGTTCAGAGGGATCTCATAAGGATCCCTAAGCAGTGGCAGAACTTAAATATCTAAGAGTAGAGTGAGAGTGCTTGACATAGCCTTGAAAAGATTGAGTAGGAAAACAATTTGAAAAGATACTTGTTTGAAAGATTTTGTAACGAACTACAGAGTTATATAGTAAAAAATTTTACGAAAAGAGAGTAGAGCAGCAAGCAACAGTCCAGACATAGCACCCAAAACAGGTTCATACACAGCCAAAAAACACAGAACCAAGGCAGGTTCAACAACACCAAACAGGGGTAACGGGGGATTGGGACACATGAGGCACATAGGTAAGAACATAGTTTAATGGAACACTTAAGTACAAAATCAACAATATGGTAAGGGGCATCCAGAGATCAAGGATATAACATAAACTTTAGGATTACTAAGAACCGAATAACATAAGGTACAAATTATTCTGCCACAGAAGAGTTCATGCCAATAATCAGAGAAACATAAGTAAGGCAGAATCATATTGAGGTACACTAAAAGGGGGATAGCATTTCTTAACATGCTAAGTGAACAACAGTGCAAGCAGGTCAAATGCAGACATCACAACAAAACCATAGGTAAAAACATATTAGAAACAGGATGAATTGAAGTAATAAAAAAAATATATTGTTTTTGAAACTTAAACTGAAAGTCGGACATACCAGTATAGGAGATAGCAAACACATAATAAAGAGTAAGGGGGTAGAATAATTAGTCTTGGCTTGGAGCCGGCTGATAATAGCAAGTAACCAGAAGATGAGCAGAAGAGAGTATTTTTGTATACGAGAGAGTTTTGAGAAATGTGTTCGTGTGTTTGCTAATGAAGGCTAAGGTACTTATAGTTTTAAAACCGGCAGAAGAATAAGGTAAAAATAATAGTTCAACAGTAATTATAGAAGTATATAATAATTAGAATCAAATTAGTATAAAATGATTTCCCTTAATTATGAATCATACTCAAACGGTAATAGACAGGTGATAAAATATTGAAAGAGAATCGTATGAAGCTGAGTATAGCCAATTAAGGAAATAACATAGGTATAATACAAGTATATCACATGTAAATGAGACTTGATTCATCATGCTTTAATTAAGGAAAATGCTTAAAGTCAGCTAACAGCATAATTGACCATAGAATAAGGTCAGAAAATATTTCACAAGTTAAAGTCAGCATAGAACATTACCAAAAATCAGTGAAGGATCAATCACAAAGATTCAGGAATTCACAAATAGCACTGATTTAGCATAACATTGTGAGAATAAGCGTAATAAACATATAATAGATAAAACCAGAACCCCAAGAAGACGAGTAGGGTATAAATCATATAAAAATTAGGGATTCATATAGAGCATTGTCCAAATTAACAGACTGAACAATAAGTGAAGAATCAGAAACATTGATGGACAAAGTAGGATAAAGTCGAAAAAAATCAGAACTAGCACAAAATTCTGGGAATAAACACATAATAGGCAGGAATAGTCGAAGTCAAAAACCCTAACAAGAAAACATAGGGTAAAAATCACAAAATCACAGGGTGTTCATGAGAAACCAGTACACGTACAGATTAGGTGAACATATTATCGAAAACAGACTCAGAATCACAGATTAAAACCAAGAAACTTCGGATTTTCAACATAGTAACTCAGATAAAAAGAGAAAACTAAAATAACCGCTTAAAATAGTAAAAATCATAGATTAATACTAAAATCAGAAGGGAAAGCATTTTTTGAAAAAGGGTTAAGAACCCTAGTTTGAAGATGAAGATACGCTTTAGAAAATCAGAGATTCTTTAAGAAAACAGAAAAATATCTCGGAATATACCCAGATCTATTGCAGATCTAAGAAATCTAGTGTTAAAATTAGGGTTTCAGAGAGAAAACCCAAAGAGAAAGAGAGAATCGGCTTAGAAACCACAGGTTTCTCACGACCCAGATTTCCCTCTGTTGGGTATCGTGATGGAACCTAGTCTAGGTGAGCCTAACATTTCCACTGAACAACGACTATAATAAAGGAATTTTAAAATTTTTGAAATAGAATTCTTGACATAGTTTACATTTTCTCAAAACCCGGTAAGTACAAGTCACAAGCTCTACGAAATCTTTCTATCAAATCTAAGTACAACTGCCTAGGAATAAGTAAGTATAGTATAATAGAAATAAAATAGGAGGGTGACTTCAAAGCCTGCGAACGCAGCAGCAGGTTACCTTGAGTCTCCTCAGCATTAATCTACACAACTACCAACAACCATAACCTGAAGCTGCACACAAAAATGTGTAGAAGTGTAGTATGAGCACACCACAACGGTGCCCAGTAAGTATCAAGACTAACTTCGGTGAAGTAGTGACTAGGACTAGTCAAACACTACTGGTCTGATAAGTAAAAAGGCAAGATGTATAAATGACCGAACCAAAATATCTATCTAAAGATTCTCAATGTATTTAATGATACGATCGAATAACACGGAAGAAAAATTCAATAATCGCGATCAACGGACAACATAATAGAAATACGCAAAGATAAGGGGAAGGATGCAATCCAAATGGCGGGAACTACAGCCCAACAAAAACACAAGCAACTCAGCACTACATCAATTTATTCACGTCAGGCCTTAGCCAATGACTCAATAAAACTGGTCAAACTTTCGAGTGAAAATCTTTAATTCGTGAGTTCATTTTGAAAACTTTAAAGATATAATCTTTTCGGAATAGAGAAATTTCTTTTTTTTTTAAACATATTTTCTCTGAATGTATATTTATATATTGTTATAAAGAGAAATCTTTATAACATAGTCTCTTCAAATACGGGGTGTTCAAATACACTTTCCCAAATATTGCTCTTTCAAGTATCATCAAAATACGTGATGTTTCAAATACTGCTCTTTCAAATATCATCAAAACACGTGATGTTCAAAATATATTTTCCAAGTACTGTTCTTTCAAAATATCATCAAAACACGTGATGTTCAAAATATATTTTCCCAAGTAATGCTCTTTCAAATATCATCAAAATACGTGATGTTCAAAATATATTTTCCCAAGTACTGCTCTTTCAAATATCATCATTCTGCAAGACAAATGTTTTTTTTTCAAATATACT
Organism: Nicotiana paniculata; assembly: GCA_005239505.1. Taxonomy (NCBI): domain Eukaryota; kingdom Viridiplantae; phylum Streptophyta; class Magnoliopsida; order Solanales; family Solanaceae; genus Nicotiana; species Nicotiana paniculata. The sequence goes on along the minus strand of ML319621.1, from coordinate 7,055 downwards.
TTCGGAAAGAAGTCCTTTAGACATAACCTTTTCCTGGAGATAATTGCTTCTCAACTATACTTTTCAATATATATATTTATATCTTTCGATTCAAATCTCCTCAGTCATAAACTACCGGAACTCAGTCCGCCACTCAGATTATGTCGTGTAATGCAGTACAGGGGGAAAGCTCTCGGATTTCTGTCCGTAGTCCCAATTTAAATATGCGATGCAGTACAGGGGGAACGCTCCCAGATCTCTATCCGTAGTCCCGATTTAAATATGCGATGCAGTACAGGGGGGAAAATCCCGAATCTCTGTCCGTAGTCCCAATTTAAATATGCGATGTAGTATAGGGGGAAAGCTCCCAGATCTCTGTTTGTAGTCCCAATTTAAATATGCAATGCAGTACAGGGGGAAAGCTCCATGATCTCTGTCTTTAGTCCCAATTTAAATATGCAATGCAGCCACAGAGAAACAACCAAAATGTGACAGAACCAATATATATTGCCACAACCGGCGCGAAAGCAAACAAAGCCGAATACAAAGCGCGATGAGAAAATCAATACAAAGACTTAAATCACAATGTGGTAACAACTCGCTAATAAGAAGTGGCCACTGAGAGGAATGCCAAGCACAAACAGAGAACAACATAACAAGGGTAAGAAAAGACAAATATAGCAACGATTCTGTACATTTAAGTTCACAACAAAGAAAACCAAATCATCCCGGCAAGGGAATCATCTATAACCAATCTCACTTAGACAATTAGCTTCACTGAATAAACTTTGTTTGAACAATGCTCAGTAAATAGGCAGCATATGAAAGAATACATAGCATAACGGTAGGAAAAATAAAGTCTTCATTTAAGTCAATTAAGATCATATAAGAAAAAAGGAATGCTAGGCAAGTACTTCTAACTTGAACAGGAGGAGATGAGATTAGAAATCAGGAATTCATATATAACAAGTTCAATTCATATAGGGGAACATAAGGACCCAAAAATCCCTAAAGGCAATCTATTTGCAAATAAGTTCGAGTACACACTCGTCACCTCGCGTACGCGGACTACAATCAACATAGAAGACTGAATCCTAAGGGGTAGTTCCCCCACACAAGGTTAGGCAAGATACTTACCTCAAAGACGGCAACTCGGTACTCAAAAATAGACTTCTGGGGCGGGAAGGCCTCCGGTCGGCTCAAAATCAACTAAAACAACTTCAAAATACATATAAAACGTATAAGGACCAATTCCGAATAATAAAGTTTCAATCGTTGCAAATTTATAAAAGTCGAACCTCGGGCCCGCACCTCGTAACCCGACAAATTTTACAAATTCCGATTACCCATTCCGATACGAGTTCACCCATACTAATTTTATCCAGTTCCGATAACATTTGGTCATTCAAATAATGAATTTTCATTTTTGAAGTTTTCTTTCAACACCCACAAACCCCTCAACCCAAAACACAGTTTAAATGATAAAAACAAGAACTAATTCATGAAATATATTTACTTCTAGTGGAAGAACACTTACCCATTTGATTTGTGTGAAAATCCCTCAATGAAGCGCCCAAAATCGAGTTCTAGAAGTCAAAATATGTTTAAAATGGTGAAACCCCCGCTTTTGGAAACTTATAATCTGTCCAGGTTTTTAAAGCATCGCGATCGCGTGAAATTGTCTGCTATCGCGTAGAGGAAAAAATATCACAGGTCAAAAATGCTCTACGCGATCGCGAAATAGCTTATGCGATCGCGTATAAGGAACAAGCTGCCTTCCGCGATCGCGGATGGATTCCTGCGAACGCGTAGAAGAAAAACTGTGCATTTCAAATTTACACTATGCGATCGCGTCTAAGGCTATGCGATCGCATAGAAGGGAGGGACAGTAGACATAATAGCAGCGAAAACCAGATTTTTTTTATAAGTTTCAACACCGCGATGCCAATCCGAAACACACCCGAGCCCTCATGGCTCAAAACCGTATATGCACACAACTTCTACAAAATCCTACGGACTTATTTGAGTAATTATACCAGAAAAATAACATCAAAAACGACGAATTAAACCCCAAAATCAATGAAATTTTTAAACTTCTTTAAACCTCAATTTTTCCATTTTTGATCCGAATCACCCCAAACGAAGTCTTTTTATTTCCAAATTTCACAGATAACACATATAAAACATGTTGAACCTGTTTCGGGCTCCAAAACCAAGATACGGGCCCGATATCACAGGTTTCACCTCAAATTTCATTTTCAAAAATCTTTATATTTTTCAGAAAATAATTTTCTTTAAAAATTCATTTCTTGGACTTGGGACCTCGGAATTCAATTCCGGGCATACGCTCAAGTCCCATATTTTTCTACGACCCTCCGTAACCGTCCAATCATGGGTCCGGATCCATGTCCGTTTACTAAATGTTGATTGAAGTCAAATTTATTCAAATTTCCAATACAAAATTATCATTCAATTTTTCACATATAGGCTTCCTGGCTACACGCCCGAGCTGCACACGCAAATCAAGGTGAGGTAGAAGGAGGTTTTCTCGACCTCAGAACAAAGAATTATTTAGAAATATACGGGATGGCCTTTTGGGTTATCACAATCTCCCCCTCTTAAACAACCGTTCGTCCTCGAACGTGCTAAGATTCACTTTGAACTCATCCAATCACTAATTGCGCATTTCCAACACACACCCGCGGGTAATCCCACATCACCCCAACCTATGTAAGCCTGATGACACCATCACAACTGCTATATAGCCTTCTCACCATCATTGATAAGCCCCATACCTCAATTCCTCACTTTCTACTCCTTTCCAAAAGACCCGATTCTGAATCCATATCCGGCATTAGCCTCAACCAGCTGTATCAACTCAGGTCTACGCCACAAGGCACAACCACATAACATAGCACATCACACATAGGCACAATAGCACTTTTGATCACCATAACTGCCCGGAATCAACTCAACATTGGCAATTAGTCCCACATATGGAAGAACTCTGTTTCCAAATCACATAATACCGATAATGATGCAATAAACATGAAGACCTCATTAGAAGACACCCGAATCACCGAGTCACAACTAAGACCACCAGGCACACATCCGGCAAACTGAACTAAAGAAGCACATAACGAAATGGCTGAGTATGAAAGATAGAAGCATATAAAGGTACTATCAAACAAGCCCATAGGCATAAATCCCTACCAATACTGACTTACCAAAAGCGATATATCAAGGAAGAAGCAAAGTATATGAACAAATCAGAAGGATTCCATCCTGATAAAAATTCCACCACGGTACTCAGCCTGGTCCAAACATATCAAATCACAAAAAATCACGAGGGTCTCGCCCTCACTCTACGACACATGTCGAATACCTATATACCAATAGAGATCTCCCGCTAATTCATCTCGGCAAACAAAATCATATCGCTCACTTACTCACATCTCAATTGAGTATCAAATCATAGCTCGAAAACAAAATACTCAGGAGAATCACATAAAGCTTACCACGAAGGACGACATGGACTCACGTCCAGTTTCACCACTAGCAAGGATGAATAAAACAATGATAGACACGGCTACTACTCATAGAATCTCCCAACAGGAGCAAGCACAAAAATAGAGTGCAATACATGAAACTCACTCATAATGAGACAACAAATAATGGGAACTCGTCCTGACCAACAGGACTATAGTGAAATACAATGGTACCCCACTTAGCACATCAAGCCATACCTGGGTGATTATATCTGACACGACAACCTCTAGCCTACTATATGCAACACATCAATGGGTCGGGCCTCCCCTTCTTAGGCGCCTTCTATCCACCTGAACACCCTGCCATAACTCTCCCACCTGAATCCTGAAACAATCTCTCACCCTGTGGCTAATATCTCCACGCTGAAAATAATCACTCTGCCGATGTGGCTGTGGAAAACATACAATACGGATCCTCTGAGACCCACGAGTATCGAAAACGCTCCCATGCGAAGCTGGTAATGCAACTAAACTAGTTGACCCAAGATTCTCCATCGTGCCTGAGTCCATCAATGAATCTACAGACTCGACCTCTAACTGAAGCAACCATGTGAGGTGTATATTTGGCAAACTCACTGAATCTGACGACGTACTCCAATGGTGACATAGCGCCCTGATGCAACTGCTCAAACTCCGTGTGTTGTACATCCCGATGGAACTGAGGTGCAACCTCCATCAAAACATCTCCGAAAACTGAATCAATACTAGTGATGCTAACTCGGCCAGGTTACCCCAACTCATATGCCGCCACCGCTGATCAACTATAACGACCCGACCGGTCGTTTTAAGAAATCAAGCTCCGTTGAGCGGCATAAGGTCTGGAACAGCTTCAGAATATGAGTATCGACTTGTGTGCATGGTGGAATTCAGCGTTCGGATGGTTTAGAGTCAAATTGGAAGAATGAACCTTGTTTTGGAAGTTTGAACGGTGAAAAGTTGACCAGAATTGGACTTTTAGGTGAACGACCTCGAAATGGGTCGTGGACAATCTCAACAGCTTTGTATGGTGATTTTGGACTTAGGCGCGTGTTCAGAATGCTTTTTGGAAGTCTGTAGCTCATTTAGGATTGAAATGCCGAAGTTTGAATTTTTGGAAGTTCCAGTCTGACAGTGAGTTTTTGATCCGAGGTCGGAATGGAATTCCGTAAGTTTTGGTAGCTCCATCATGTCATTTGGGATGTGTATGCAAAATTTAAGGTCATTCGGACGTGTTTTGCTTAGGTTTTTGATCGAAAGCGTGTTTTGATGGAATTGGAAGTTCATACGCTTGATTTTATGTTTGATTCATCGTTTCGATGTTGTTTTATGTGATTTGAAACTTCGAGCGAGTCAGTGTTAGGTTACATGACTTGTGTGTGTGATTAGACGGGGTCCCAGGAGCCTCGGGTGTGTTTCAGATGGGCTACGGATAATTTTCTTCCATTTTGAACTGTTGTTGCTGCTTCTGGTGTTTCTCTATCGCGTTCGCGATCTGCCCTTTGCGATCGCGAAGGCTTATTTGACCACCTGGGATTTTTCCTTTTCGAGTTCGCATAATCCCTCCCACGTTCATGAAGCCCAGATTATTTCCCCATCGCGTTCGCATAGGCTCTCACGCGTTCGCGTAGGGTCACTTTTGGACCTCGCTATTTTTCTTCATTGCGTTCGCGTTCCATATGTCGTGTTCGCGTAGCTTCATCAGCCTAGTCCTTCGCATTCGCATGATGTCCCTCGCGTTCGCTAAGGTCAGCTTTCCAGCCTTCACTTTTTCTTCTTTGCGAACGCGAGCCTACTTCCGCCTTCGCGATGCAATAAATGCTTGGGCAATTATAAACATCTCAAAATATGAGGGTTAGCCATTTTTACCAAAATTCAAGCTTGGGAGCTTGGATTTGGGTGAAATTTCGAAGCTTTTTTCGAGGTCAACTAATGGGTAACGATTCTCTACTCCCTTATGCTTAAAACCCACTAATCTAATCACTAATTCCTCCTTAATTTCGGATTTTTGAATGAAAAATGGGTAAAACTTCATAGACCGAATTTTTGAGTTTTGATTGGGTTTTTGACATCCGTTTTGAGAGATTTTTATATGGTTAGACTCATGAGAGTATGAGGGTTTTGAAAACGTTAATTTCACCCGATTCCGAGATGTTGGCCTGAGGGGCATTTTGGTTATTTTACCTAATTTCGCGTTTTAGCTTTGAATTAAATAGTAGAATCAGTTGCTAGAGATGTTATTTATGATATGTAATTGAATTGAATAGATTTGGTCCATTTGGAGTCGGATACTAGTGGCAAACGTGTTGTTTCGAGTTGATTTTGAGCCGGTTCGAGGTAAGTATCTTGCCTAACCTTGTGTGGGGGACTTCCCCTTAGGATTTGAGTCTTATTTATTGACTGTATTCCTTGTATGCGAGGTGACGAGTGCGTGCTCGGATTTATTTGTTTAAAATTTTCCCTTTTTAGGTTCTTATCTCCTTTTAATTACTGAGTATGAAGTTGTTTTTGTGATGATTGAGTTCCCTGTTATTAGTTTTGCCTCTACATGTGTTTACTTGGAAATTATTTGCCGGTTTTGGTTTATTCTTGATGCATAATTAACTCTTGATTTGTTTAACTGAAAATCCCTACCCTCCTATAGTCGCGTTACCTTCATAATTGCTTGTCTCTATTCCGAAATCATTAGGATCTCTCATGTAATTAATTGGTGTTAATGGAGGTTACGGTTATCTTTCCTCTGCTAATCCTTACTTTAAATCATTTTATATTCTTCGTAACTTGCCCAACTGTAAAAGAAGTTAGATATCCTATGTTTAGTTGATAATTCCTTATTTGAAATTATTTGATTCATGTTAACTTCCTTGTTGTTGAACTACGTATTATGGAATTGTTGTTTCATATTATTCTCCCTTGTTGCGTTGTTCTTATTACGCTTAGTATTCTCTGTTATGCTTACTCCTCGTGAACTAGTTGTACCGTCTCTTGGTGAACAGAGGCACCTGAGTTGATTTCCTTGTGCTGTTCTTGTAAAAATTATCATTTGTTGTGTTGTAATTGTTGATATTGTCATGCACAAGGTTTCTGCCGTACGGTTGTTGATATTGTGATGCACGAGGTTTCTGTTGTGCGATTGTTGATACTGTGATGCACGAGGTTTCTGCCGTGCGGTTGTTGATATTGTGATGCACCAGTTTTCTGCCATGCGATTGTTGATATTATGATGCACGAGGTCGCTGCCGTGTGGTTGTTGTTCAGGGGTTGCACGAGGTCTTTGCCATGCTATTATTGCTGTTAATGTATTGCGCATGCGGCGTGATAAGGCGGGATATGTTTATATGCTTATATATGGGTTGCGCATGTGGCGGAATAAGGTGGGAACATTATGATGCATGATGCGTGGCTAGAATTCATGATTTTAAGCATTATATACCTTGCATTTTATGTGCTTTAATGATAAAATACACGTCGTATGTGCCTAATGGGGTTTATTTTATGTGTAGGTGAATTGGAAATGGAAGCCGAGCTAAATGAGAGCATAAACGTCAAACA
>MDKI01016538.1:0-16737 GCA_005239505.1 Nicotiana paniculata | reverse complement strand
TTTGTGTTTGATACGTGCAGTTTACATGCAATATTCGTGGAGGTAAACTTGAGCCTCTTAATTGCTTCTTTCATGTTTTTATCTGCTAAAGTCCTATTTGTTCTTGCCTTTCGCCTAGTATTTTCTCCTTTTAAACCTTAAGGGTCTCTCTAGAACTACCTATAGGTAGAGGTCCTAATATCCTCCCGGACCATTAAAAAGGGACGGGTAACAGCACGCCTAGAGGTCGTTAAATAAACTCGCTTAATAACCACTAAGGGGTGGGAAAGGTAGACATGTATATGATATCTGGTGCGCTAATGCCACGTGTAGCCCCTCTTCTGAGGAGTGATTACCGGGCATTGTACTGATGTGATCCTATAGGATAAACAACCTAGGACCCCCTATCCCTTACATATGTGTGCTTGGACTGCAAATCTTCTCAAAACCTTCATCTATTTACCCATGTGCTTTTATTGCTTATGTGCTACCTGTTTTAAAATTCACAAAGTTTGTTTGGCCGAGAACCATAGTTGTGGACTTCGAGGGGTGCCTAATACCTTCCCCTTGAAGTAATTTCAAGCCCTTATCCTATCTCTAGTTTATTTAATATGTATTTGTAAATAACCTTTAGTAGGTTCCCTAACGCACCTTAAAATCGTTAGGTGGCGACTCTTCAATTCTTTATCCCTTTACCAAAATGAAACGAGTTGTCCCAATAATGTCAAATACCCTGACCGATCCAAAAGGGGAGGAAAGAGGGGGGCGCGACAACATTGCGACTCTGCTGGGGACTTCTCTAGGATTTTACCATTTCAAACTGCTTTGTGAACTTGTCTTTACTTTGTTATACTTGCGACCTTTACCTTTCCCCCTTTATGTGCAATTAATTGTTTATCTCTTTCAAGTACTTGTTCCTTTCAGAATCAAAACTGAAATGTTTATTTTTGTTTTCCTTTGTAACTGCTTTTCAATTATAACTGTTGTATTTACCGCTTTCATAACATGCAAATACATGACAACATGCTTTTACTGCTCAGTTATTATCGCATAAATCATAATCAACATCATATTCCACTCGTGCCTATACAAATCCTATAGCAACGCTTGATGAGTGTTTGCGCCCTTCCATTTTATATCACCCCTAAATTCAGAAAGACTTATTTGCGGTAAATCTAGTCGATCAATGGTGCACTCGACGGTTTCGTGCATTTCCCCCTCAAGTTGTCCGCTTGAGGGTACCAGTCTAAAACCCCATAGAAACCTTACTCTGTTATATTGTTCATGCATCATGGTCAAACCTAGCCGGGTTAACGTGTCGTCCGCACGATAACCCTTTGAGACAACCTTATCCAAAAGTCCACCGGGTTTTTCATAATCCCAACAGACGCAGTCACGTTCTGTGCATTTATTGAGAATTAAATGCATGCATGCTAATCATATGTGTATAAATGGTCGACTCTGGCGGGGCTAAGGGTCTAACCTTATTTATTTTGCAGAAAATGAGGCATGAAGTCCCAAGTTTGGCATGGTCCAAAGAATACCACCACTATTGCTGGATTGGTGGGCAGACCTCTCGCCCAGTGACAAAGACCATGTGAAGAGGGTCCTAGGGAACTTGCCCTCTTTACTGGATATTCAACCAAACAACATGTTGATCGAAGTAGCCACTATGTTCTAGGACAGAGAAAGGTCTGTGTTCCATTTTGGCAACATAAAAATGACCCCCCTCTATGAGGAGATAGGGGGCTTTGCGGGATTACCTCAGGACAGTCCAGGTTTGTTGGTACTGGAGAACCGTGTCGCTAGGGGGTTCCTGAAAATGATGGGTTTGAAGAAGAACGATGGTTTATAGTGCCTGATAGAGTCCTACATATCTTTTGACTATCTCTATGAAAGGTACGGCCATAGCAAATCCTATTGTATCTTCCACGACGAGTTCTCTATTACTTCCTTGGGTCACATTCACCGGAGGGTTTTTGTGTTCATCGTTTGCTTCCTGGGTCTGATGGTGTTTCCAAGCAAAGGAGACTCAATTCACACTAGACTGGCTATGGTAGCCAAAACCTTAATAGAAGGGATCGAAGGGCAAACATATACCATTGTCTATATGATCATAGCAGACATTTACCGAGTCTTGGACCACTTCCAGAAGGGGGCCAAACACTTTGAGGGTTGCAATCTGCTACTACAGGTTTGGTTATTGGAGCATCTCCAGAGAGGCCAATATCGTCAGGAATTTCCATGAAGGGCGTGGAATGATCATATAACCTTCCACCACCCTAAGAGGATGACCTACATCCCTGATAGGTTTTCTCAACCGGAAAATGCTACGAAATGGGTGCAATTTTTTGCTAGTTTAACCGAGGACCAGGTTCAATGGATGTTTGAATGGTTCCCTACCAGTGAATTCATCATCAGATCGAGGGACGCTCTACATCTGGTGTTGATTGGTTTAAGAGGAATATATCCCTATGTTCCCAACAGGTTCATGAGATAGGCGGGTAGAAAGCAAGTTATACCGCGAGTCTCCAAAATAAGTCACTACAGGGCATATTTTCAAGACGACAATATCCCGTACAAATGTGAAGCTCAGCATCTGTGGCATCTCAAGTTTATCGTAGAAAAGGACACCATCGAGCCCGACACATACCATGCAGGGCATGTACTCTTTTACCTATCATGGTTGGAAGACATCATAACAGGGATAGTTGAGCCAGGCATCAACCGAAACAGGGTCATAGACGAAGCGACTAATGCTCAGGTGAAATACAATAATTTGTGCAAAAGGGTTCGTGAGTCCGAGGTCGAGCATCTGGAGCAACACAAGACTAATATGGAACTGATCGATGAGTGGAAGGAAAGGGCCATCAAATCTAGTGAAAGGTTGGAATATTTGGAGCAGGGTCTGATGGAGCTAGAAGCAAAGACAAGAAAAAGGGTCGCCGACTGCTAGAATGCTGAGGGAAACGAAGGAGGGCATCTAGCAAGGGTATACCTGCTGTTGAGCATGCACGACCTGGGGAACCTGATTGACAGAACCAAGAAGACCAAGCCTGGGGAAGGTCCTTCGGGGACTAAGTAGTCTAGGTTTACTTTTCATTACTTTTGCCAATGTAACAAGGCCAAGTGCCATTAGTGACTTTATTTCCCTCTCATTATTTTAGTGTCGTTTTGGAATCGTCTATTTTACATTAATGAAATGAGTTATTTTTGCATCTAAGTTCTCCAAAATTAACTTGTCGCTAGGCCTACCTCTGGCACAACGAGGCTCCCAAATTAGGACACGCTTTTATTCCTGCACTATGTGTTTAAATACTGCAATATTTTCTCATGATCCTCACTAACTTGGCTACCTCTTGTTCTTGCTTTTGTTTTCTTTATTTTGATTATTCCCCTCCCCAAAGGTTGGTTCATGCATTCTGGCATCATCATCATATCACACAAGATCCCGGGGGCCTCCACCTCCTCCTCCTCCTCCTAGTTCACTTAAAGGCAAATACAAAGGAAAAATGGAAGATTTGGGAAACATCAGACAAGAAAACACAATGCCAGTGGAACGAACAGAAGCTCTTGACAATAAAGGTAATCAGGTTCAGAATGATTCTATGTCACAACTCGAGCAAAGGTTGTTGAAACTCCAAAGGGACCTTGAGCATGTCCGGAACTTGGCAAATTTATCCTTCTCACTTTGTGTCCCAGATGTCATTCAAAATCCCATACCTCCTCAGAACACTCCAAACAAACAGAACCCTCCCACAACTCATCATCATACAACTCCACCAAAAAATCAAATTATCCCACCACAACACAAGCACAACACTTTCCACGCTCCAATAAATACCCCGCTAATTATCCCTGAACCACAAGACTCCACAAGTGACCACCTCTATGCTCAAACACCAGGTCATCAGAACAACCCCATATACGTGGAGACTCTACCTCACTCCACCCAACATATTGCTTACACACCTGAATCCAATGAGAAGGATATGCTCATTAAGAATTTGGCCGGGGAACTTAAGAAGATGACTAGTCGAGTTTAGGGTGTTGAAGTAAGCAAGGGAGTGGAAGGGTTGAACTATGAAGATCTATGCATACAACCCGATGTTGAACTACCGGAGGCTTACAAACCTCCTAAGTTCGAAATATTCGATGGTACAAGTGATCCCAGGGTCCATCTGAGGACCTACTGTGATAAATTGGTTGGAATAGGAAGAGACGAGAAGATTCGCATGAAATTGTTCATGAGGAGCCTCACAGGAGATGCTTTATCTTGGTACATCAGCCAAAACCCTAAGAAGTGGTCCGACTAGGTAAGTATGGCATCAGACTTCATGGAACGATTTAGTTTCAATACAGGGAATGCACCAGACGTGTTCTACATCCAGAATCTTAAAAAGAAGCCCACTAAAACTTTTTGCGAGTATGCCGCTCGCTGGAGATCTGAAGCAGCCAAGGTCAGGCCTGCCCTAGAGGAAGAACAAATAAACTTTGTCTGGGCATAAGACCCGCAGTATTATGAGAGGCTAATGGGTGATTGAAAACCACAAATTCTCTAAGATCATCAAGCTGGGTGAGAGAATTGAAGAAGGCATCAAGAGTGGAATGGTCACTAACTTTGAGGCCCTACAGGCCACCAACATAGCCTTGCATTCTGGTGGTATATCCAAGAAGAAATATGCAGGAACGGTAATGGTTGCACAGGAACCAAATCCCCGTTGGTATACAGAACTTCCCCACTCACCTATCAAACATCCTCACCCACCTATCAGTCAGCACCTCCACCAACATATCAGCCATTTACACCAACATATCATCCATCTCCACCGTCTACATATCAGCCTACTGCCCCTAGATATTCCCAACCAGCTCTTGTATACCTACAACTCTCAGCCATCTCACTTCCAATCACTCCCTGCTTGCCAAAATTTCCCGAGACCTCAACCCAACTTTGATCGCAGACTTCCTAAACAATACACTGCCATTGCTGAACCTATCGACCACATGTATGAAAGATTAAAAGCTGCTGGTTATGTCACTCCTATCCCTGCTATAACCCCTAAAAATCCATCCCAATGGGTCAATCCAAATAAGACATGTGCATACCATTCCGGCATGAAGGGGCATACAATTGATGAATGTCGCTCATTGAAGGATAAGATCCAGTCTATGATCGATAACAAGGTCATCCAAGAAAAAGAAGCTGCTCCCAATGTTCGCAACAATCCGCTTCCAGACCATAGGGGTGTCAACATGATAAAGATAGAAGAAGATTGGGACCCAGAGGGGTCGATAGGGTTAATCATAGAAGGTGATGACCCAAGCCAGCAGTCACTCTTAATCCCATCATAGTCCAGATTCATCCATTCAGAGACGTCGAGGTAACTGCATCACTCCCGTTCAAGTTTGAAATGGCACCACCTGCAAACACACATTTTCCGTTCGAGGTTGAATTTATGCCGCCTGCTAAGGCACCCATTCCATTTGAAGTGAAAGTAGCTGCACCAACCACACCACCTTTCAATGACAAGATTGTACCTTGGGATTACACGGCTGAAGAAAGAAGGAAAGGTAAAGTCAAGATAGAAGAAGCTGGTGCTGCACAAAGGATGACAAGGACTGGCAGGGTCTATACACCTGAACACTTGGCAGAGTCTAGCAAGAATGTTTCCAACAGACCACCCGTCATTGAGACATGCCCAGATGATCTTTGGAGGAAGGTGCAGGCCAGGGAATACTCAGTCATCGATCAGCTGAACAAAATCTCCAGCCCATATATCCATTCTGTCATTGCTGCAGAATTCAGAGACACACAGGAATGTTTTGATGAAAGTGTTGAACGAAAATATGTGCCAAATGACATAACTAGTGGAGAAATGGAAAATATGGTAGGTCAAGTACTGGAGAGTCACAAGATCACTTTCCACGAGGACGAGCTACCGCATGAAGGACCAAGTCATAACAAAGCACTACACATCACTGTGAAATGTGAGGACTACTTCATCACCAGGATTCTGATCGACGGGGGATCTAACCTCAACATCTGTCCGTTTACAACACTCAAGAAATTGGGCAAGGGACTGCATGATATCAAAGAAGGATCTATGAATGTAAAGGCTTTCGACGGTTCTCAAAGGTCTACCATCGGTGAAATCAGTCTTTTTCTGCAGATGTGACCTACATGGTTCGAAATTAAATTTCAAGTGATAGACATATCGACATCCTATAATCTGTTGATGGGATGCCCATGGATACATACCGCCGGGGCTGTAGCATCAACATTGCATCAGGTGGTAAAATTTGAATGGAACCACCAGGAAGTGATCATCCATGGAGACAAAAGCAATCCTATCTATAGTCGCTAGACCATCCCGGTGATTGAAGGTAGAAGAAGGCTGGGTGGATAAACCTACCACCACATTGGACGGGCCAATGCAGTGGATAAATACAAATGGTGGGACAGTAAGATCGAGATCATACTGAACTGGAGTGGATACGAGCATGGTAGAGGACTCGGGAAAAATCTTCAGGGGATTTCCAAGCCAATACAATTGAAGCACGATGGCACCACTTTTGGGCTGGGATACAAATACACTTGGAAGGAGTACGAAGACTGGTCGCCATGATGACGCGGTCCCTACTATCCATTGGAACAACCTATACCATATTTGGAGCCGACTTCTCGGCAAGCTGATATCATACGAGAGTTAGAAGAAGAAGAAACTCTAGCAGCTTTGAAAGATTTATTCCTGGAAGATGGTGACATGGACTGTTGTGTTATTGTTGAGGAGGAGGAAGAGGAAGAGCCTACCATCCAAACTGTAAACAAGGGGTCGTTTCTCAAGAATTGGACTGTCAGACCATCCAAGGCCCGACGAGTCCCAAGGTAGCAAGGCTGAACAAGCATTGTTTATTTCATTTTGCTAATGATTTCCTTTTTCGCATTTCTATTTTTTGAATTTTCCAATAAAATCTCCAATGTTCCAAAACATTTGAAAACCACTTTTATGTTTCAACGAATCTGTATTCATTTACTATCATTGTCTCTCATTATTTTATCTTACAACATTACTATTTCCTGTCTTGATGAACCAATGATTGTGACATGCAATGAGACAACGCAGAAAAAGGACAGTGATTCAGAGGAAGAATGTACCATACCCGATGAAATTATCAGAGAAGTTGAGGATTTTGAAAATAGACCTAAGTCCAATCTGGACGAAACCGAGATAGCCAACCTGGGAGAGTCAGAAACTGTCAAGGAAACTCACATCAGCATTCATCTATTGCCATCAGAGAAAGTGGAATACACACAATTCTTGAAAGAGTATGAAGAAATATTTGCATGGTCGTGCGATGACATGACTAGTCTAAGTCCATCTATTGTGGCTCACAAGTTACCAACCAATCCAATGTGCCCCCGGTAAAGCAAAAGCTCAGAAAATTCAAGCCTGATATAAGTCTGAAAATCAAAGAGGAAGTTACCAAGCAAATCAAACCAAGGTTCTCAGGGTAGTTAAATATCCGACATGGTTAGCCAACATCGTGCCGGTACTCAAGAAATATGGAAAGGTCAGAGTTTGTGTCGACTACTGGGATCTCAACCGGGCCAGTCCGAAGGATGATATTCCTCTCCCGAACATACACATCTTGATTGACAATTGTGCAAAGCATGAACTTCAATAATTCGTGGATTGTTTTGCTGGTTACCACCAGATTTGGATGGACGAGGAAGACACTGAGAAAATAACTTTCATTACACCGTGGGGGGTCTACTGTTATAAGATGATGCCATTCGGCTTAAAGAATGCTGGGCCACCTATATGAGAGCTATGACCACTATCTTCCATGATATGATACATAAAGAAATTGAGGTGTATGTGGATGATGTCATCATCAAGTCTAAGAGAGCCACCGACTATACAACAAATTTGAGAATTCTTCGACAGGCTGCAAAAGTACAACTTGAAGTTAAACCCCTCAAAGTGTGCGTTCGAAGTTCCTGCTGGGAAATTTCTTGGGTTCATCGTCAGCCGACGAGGAATATAACTGGATACATCAAAGGTCAAGGCCATCCAAGAGTTACCACCACCAAAGAACAAGAAAGATGTGATGATTTTCCTAGGATGCCTTAACTACATCAACCGATTCATAGCCCAGTCCACGGTTATATGTGAACCAATCTTCAAGATGCTGTGACCGAATGGACCGATGATTGTCAGAAAGCTTTCGACAGAATCAAGGAATACTTGTCAACATCACCAGTCTTGGTCCCGCCAGAGCCAGGTAGACCCTTGCTACTCTACCTTGTGGTATTAGATGGAGCTTTTGGCTGCGTTTTGGGGCAGCACGACGAGAGAGGAAGAAAGGAACAAGCTATTTATTAGCTGACTAAGAAGTTCACTCCACATGAGGCACGGTATTCTCTACTGGAACGTACCTGCTGTGCTCTAACCTGGGTAGCCCAGAAGCTGAGGAATTACTTCTGTGCCTACACAACTTATCTCATATCAAGGATGGATCCCTTGAAATATATCTTTCAGAAGCCTATGCCCACTGGCAAACTGGCCAAATGGCAAATCCTGCTGAGTGAGTTCGACATTGTCTATGTGACTCAGAAAGAGGTCAAGGAGCAAGAGCTGGCAGATCATCTTGCCGAGAATCCCGTGGGAGGAGAATACGAACCCCTGAAAACGTATTTTCTTGATGAAGAAGTGTCATTCATAGGGTAAGACATTACAGAATCCTATGACGGGTGGAGAATGTTCTTCGACGGAGAAGCCAATTTCAAAGGAGTCGGCATTGGAGCTGTCCTGATATCGGAAACAGGTCAACACTACCTGGCATCTGCCAAACTCAGATTTCCCTGTACCAACAATATTGCAGAATATGAGGCCTGCATCTTAGGGCTCAATATGGCCATTGACATGAATATCCAGGAATTGCTAGTAATTGGTGACTCAGATCTGCTAATACACCAAGTACAAGGAGAATGGGCTACCAAGAATTCCAAGATATTTCCATATCTGCACCATGTGCAGGAATTGAGGATAAGGTTCACAAAGACAGAATTTCGGCACGTCCCCAGAATTCAGAACGAGTTTGCCGATGCATTGGCAACTCTATCATCCATGATACAACACCTAGATACGAACTTCATTGATCCTATTCCAATAAATATCCATAGCCAACCGGCATACTGTGCCCACATTGAAGAAGAAGAAGACGGAAGACTATGGTTCCACGACATTAGGGAATACTTGTCAAAGGGAGAGTACCCGGAGCTTGCAAATCACACTCAGAAACACACGCTCCGGAGATTGTACAACAATTTCTTTCTCAGCAAAGGAAACCTATACAGGAGAAATCCTGACTTGGGATTATTGAGATGTGTCGATGCAAAGTAAGCTTCCGCACTACTTGAAGAGATACATGCTGGGACCTGTGGCCCACAGATGAATGGTTTTGTCTTAGCAAAGAAAATACTCAGAGCCGGTTACTTCTGGATGACCATGGAAACGGACTGCATCCAATATGTCCGCAAATGCTATCAATGTCAGGTACATGCATATATGATAAAGGTACCCCCAAACGAGACAAGCTCACCTTGGACATTCGCTGCTTGGGGAATAGACGTCATTTGACCGATAGAGCCTACCGCCTCAAATGGACACATGTTCATCCTATTAGCTATTGATTGCTCACCAAATGGGTCGAAGCGGCATCATACAAAGTAGTGACTAAGAAATTCGTTGCAGACTTTGTCCGTGACTGTATCATTTGTCGGTTTGGGGTTCCGGAGTCAATCATCACCGACAACGACTCCAATCTTAATAATGATCTGATGAAAGCCATGTGCGAGACTTTCAAAATCAAGCACAAAAATTCCACAGCCTATAGACCACAGATGAATGGAGTTGTGGAATCCGCCAACAAGAACATCAAAAAGATATTAAGAAAGATGATATAAAATCACAAACAGTGGCATGAAAAATTATCATTCGCCTTACTAGGATACCGCACCACAGTCCGCACATCAATCGGGGAAACTCCTTATTTACTGGTTTATGGTACAGAAGTTGTTATCCCTACCGAAGTGGAGATCCCTTCCTTAAGAATAATACAAGAAGCTGAGCTCAGCAACGCAGAATGGATAAAAGGCCGCTAGGAGCAGTTGGCCCTCATAGATGGGAAAAGGATGAATGTAATATTTCATGGTCAACTTTATCAGAATAGAATGTCAAGAGCCTTCAACAAGAGAGTCAAGCCTAAACAGTTCACACCCGAGCAGCTGGTGTTAAAGAAGATTTTTCCACATCAAGACGAAGTCAAAGGGAAATTTTCTCCCAACTGGAAAGGTCCGTATATGGTTCACCGAGTATTGACAGGAGGAGATCTCATACTTGCAGAAATGGATGGAGAAGTTTGGACAAATCCAATCGATTCAGATGCAGTCAAATGATATTATGTGTAAATTTCTATGCTTTTCTTCAATGATGTAAATTGAACTACGCCTGACCTGATTCCCGTTTAAGAGGGGATATGTAGGCAGCCCTATGGGTTCGGTCATAATTCAATAAAAATCTCATTTCCCCGCAATTGGAAACTGGGGAAGATTTTTGAGGAGGACCCTCAAAATTCCGAAGCAAGTTCAGCCGATCGCAGCATGTACTACGGTCAGAATTGTCAACCATCTAACTAGGGCAGAATTTTGAGGAGGACCCTCAAAGTTTCGTAGCATGAGTGGCTGCAATTTCTTGAAGCATGTCACGGTCATCGGTTCATCTAAATTTCTCAAAATATCTTTTTACTATGTCTTTACAAAATCATGCACATTTTCAAAATATAGCTCTGTTTAGCAAACGCTACCCCGATGACGCAAAAAGAATCATCAGACCAAGTAGAACGAAGCAAGTAAAGCCAGCGGAGACACGAATCAACCTTCCCCATATACAAAACTCACAATTTTTCTTTGGATGTAGGGGACAAAGGATAAACATGCCGCAAAATCACAATCCTCACAACAATCGCGTTATCGAAATCTGCTACCAGCTAAGAAATTCTGCTACTATCTGCTATGCATTCTACTTTCTGCATAAGGCTAAATGTTACATTCCCTTGCATAAGGCTAAGCTCTGCATTCATCCTGCATGAGGTTAAGCTCTACCTACCCCAACTGCATAAGGCGAATCTCTGATTTCCATTTGCATAAGGCTAATCTCTACCTTCATTTGCATGGGACTAAGCCCTGTCCCACATCTTGCATAAGACTAAGCTCATTCTCCACCTTGCATGAGGTTAAGCTCTACCTCTGCATTCACACAAGGCTAATCTCTGCCTTCATTTTCATGAGACTAAGCTCTATCTCCATACCTGCACGAGGCTAATCTCTGCCTCCATTTTACATTCTTTTCATCGAGAGTAAGCGTTGTCTCTCTAACATTATCTACTTTGCTCTTCTTTCAGGCTAAGCTCTGCCCTCCACTTCGCAAGACTAATCTTTGTCTTGTTGACATCCTGTTATTGCATCATGGGCTGAAATATTGCCAACCTGTCCAAAGGAGTCATAGTTCGTAGGCACCATCTTCATGGCCCGAGAACGTCATGTCATAGCCTGAGGATCTCTCTCAATTTTGCATATCATTATTCAAAGGCTTCATCGTTCGGAGGCACCATCTTTATGGCCCGAGAACATCATTTCATGGCCTAGGACATCATGGTCTGAGGACGTCATCCCTACCCGTCCGAAGACAACATTCATAGTCCAACGGGAGCTTGCATCATGTTTAAATTTATGCATAGTATACGCATGTACTGCTTGTATTTGCAGGTAACCCAACAAATAACTGTTATCCCAGCAGGAGCGATCCCGCTCCAGTTTCCTCAACCATATCAAACCTGACCCCTCTCGTGAACCATTCATTCACCCGTCCCTGGATGTTGCACCTGTTCTTGCAATGACTTCACCGATATATTTCACCGATGAATCCGGAACTACATACGGCATGATTATTGTAAAACCAGGGATATGTAGGCAGCTCAGAAGCCAGAGTGCGGCCTGAATCTCTCAAACCATCTCGTTCGATCAAAATTGACCATCATATTTTTACCCGACAACTCTTTCATCCTTTTCGGGTAAAGAGGGGCAGCTGTTGATACCCACTTTTTCCTAAAATATTTTTTGAATTACATATGTACCTTCAAAATCATGCATTAATATCAATTGGTATTTTTCCATAATTTTTCTACATTTTATAAATTTGTCCAGTATTTTATTTCCAATAAATAATTACTAAATTGCATCACAAATGATTTCAAAGGCATTTCTTGATTTAATTTATTATTTATGGTCCTATTAAGACCAAATTATTTCATAAGTAGCCAAATTAGCATCTTTTGGCTATAATTGCAATAACTTTGCAATTATAGCCCAATCATACGATTTTATACTATTTTTATCCAGAAATTAATCATTTGTATTTTTAAAATACTAAGTAATCGTCTTAATTATTTTCTACGCATAAAATTTATTTTTATAATTAACAACTATTTTTATAGATTGTTTTAATTAATTTACATTGGGTGTTTAACAAATGACCCCATTTATTTCAATTATAGCCAATTATAGCCAGCCCAAAACGCCTAACTACACCAACCCAACACCACATTTCAAACCTAACCATTGATAACTCAGATCAACGGTCCATATATCCCTTACCTTAATTAAACCAAATGACCCCCCTCCCAAACCCTCATTTTCTCTCATTTCTCTCATCTGCTCTCCGTCCTCATCCCCTTCTCTCTCAAATCTCCTTTGCCCAAACCCTAATCTCCTTTCCATTTTCTGGTTCGCCGGTAACAATGGCGGTTCTCTACCTCGTAGCCTCTATGGCTCCTCTCCATGGCCTGATTCTTGCATCCTTGAGGTCCCCAAGGGACCATTTGGTTGTTCATTCACCCCCCTCCCCCGGGTCCGTGCTCACCAATCTCAGGCCACCATGGCCTTTCTGAGTAATATTGCTCTATTTCCTTACTAGACCTATGGTTTCTAAACCGGTCTCTTCTCGTCTCTGGGTCGTCTCTCTCCGAAACCCTAACTCTAGCTCTTGACTCCTTAGATCTGTAACAGATCTGAGTCTATTCGAGTTATCTTTACTGTTTTCTTAAAGATTTTTCCGATTTCTTCTGAAACATCTCTTTATCTTCAGACTAGGGTTTCTTAACCCCTTTTCAAAAACGATTCTTCTTCTGATTTCAGTGTTATTCTGTGATTTTTACTATGTTTAAACTATTTATTTAAGTTTTCCTTTATCTGATTTATTATATTGAAAACCCTAAGTTTCTTGGTTTAATCTTTGGGTTCTGAGTTCGTCTTTATTGTTTGTTCTTTCAACTTGTTTGCATGTTTGATTCTTATGAATCTGCTTCGATTAATCTGAGTATTTTGTGATTTCTACCCTATTATATTTATTAGGGTTTCTGATTCTTGCTTCTTCCGCTTATATTACGTTTGTTCTACTAATTCCTCTAGTCATTACTGTTTTCTGGTTGAATCCCTGATTCTACGTGATTTGTACCATCGTGTCCATTAGGGTTTCTGATTTTTTGCTTCTTCTTGCCTACTATGTGTTTATTCTGTTAGTTCATAAAGTTTTGTGTTAACTCTCCCCTTAATCAGCATTGTTCCTATTTTAATTCCTAATTGTTGATCCATGTCACTGCATAGTTTTGAAGATTGACAAAAGGCTGACCAGTTGAATCAGGTCCATCAGAGCACACATACTTGACCTGACGAGTTGACACACAAACCTTATATGCATAGGAGATGAATGCGATTGTGAAGTATCAATGAACAAGAAGAGTATCTTCTAATGCGAAAAGGTTGCAAATTGATGAAAGAATAGAAGTCGAATTCAGCAAGGACAAAAATGATGGAAGGAAGTTAAGTTTGATAAGAACTTGTTCTCCCAGGTAGAGTTGAATTGGAATTGGAAGACAAGCTCAACGACTGACTCTATAAATACTTGATGTATTTCTGCTGAAAAAAAGAACACACACAAGTGCAGAAGTGAATCAAGATCTGAAAGCAAAATTCCCAGATATTTTGCAAGAAGAGTTACTGTGCGATGCAAAGGCTACAGTTCAACTAGAAGAACTGGTTTCATTAGATTGATTATTGAGTCTAGTTAGTTGTAGTAGGAGCTTTAATATTGTATCTTTTCAGTTTTCATAGAAACAATTATAATAGGTACGTATTGATCAAGTTAGAGTTAACTTGAGGTGTTTAGAAATTAGCTAGGGGCTAGTTACTTCAAAGGGTTAGAGTTAATCCTTAGGATTACAAAAGAGTTTATTTTGTAAGTCCGTTTGGCTCAGAGTTTTTAGTGAAGAGTTGAGCAAATCCTACTGAGGAGTAGGTCGTGGTTTTTTCACCTTTTGAGCCAGGTGTTTTCCACGTAACAATATCTGTGTTTTTTAATTTACTGCTTGTTATTATTTTGCAACAGTAGTAGTTGGAACACCAAGAAGAACCATGTTCTTCTACTGAGACAACACTCGAAAATTGGGTACCACACAAAGTAACCTATCTTCTTGTGTGGTATTGAAGTCTAAAACATCAATTGGTATTAGAGCGAGTTATCCTTGAAAAGCTAACACCTTGGAGAAGATCAAGATGAGTGCACCACCTGAAAATTGAGAAGGTCAATCAACTGCAAGGCCACCACTCTTCAATGGCCAGTACTACTCATGGTGGAAAAATAGGATGAAGGATCACCTAATTGGAGAAAACTATGAACTCTGGGACATAGTCACTGATGGTCCTCTAGCCACCATGATGAAGACTGCTGAAGGTATAGATATACCAAAGACAAGAGCTGATTGCACTACTAAGGATCTAAAGAAATGGGAGAAGAATGCCAAGGCCAAAAAATGGCTAGTATGTGGACTAGGTCCAGACGAGTACAACAGAATCCAAAGCTGCATCACTACCAAAGAGATTTTGGACACCTTGAAAGTAGCCCATGAAGGAACATCTCAGGTAAAAAGGTCAAGAGGTACTCTACTATACTCTCAGTATGAAAACTTCACTATGGAAGAAGGAGAGAGTATTCAAGATATGTACACAAGGTTCACAACCTTGACTAATGAACTGAAGTCTCTTGGAAGAATCATTCTTGAGGAGGACAAGGTTGAAAAGTAACTAACAAGGGTCTTGCCTATTTCTTGGGAAAGCAAAATCACTGCTATCTAGGAATCTAAAAATATGGCAACCCTCAGATTGGATGAGCTAATTAAAAACCTCACATCCTATGAACTGAGAAGGCAAACAATAAAGATGGATGGTCCAAAGAAGGAGAGGAGTCTAGCCCTAAGAATCACCGAGGGAGCAAATCTGGAAGATGATGAGATGGCCATGATCACCAAAGAATTCAGAAACTTTCTCATGAGGAAGAAAGGCATCTCTAGAGGAGGAAACTACAACAAAGCAAAAGCTCCAGAAAGACCAACCAACGAGGGATGCTATAAATGTGGTAAGACTGACCATCTCATTAAAAACTGTCCTCAGTGGGAAGTAGAGTGGAAAAAGGAAAGATATGAGAGAAGGAACAGGAGGAAGGAACAGGTTCAACCCAAGACAACCACAACAAAGGCTATGGTTGCTGCTTGGGGGGAAAGTTCAGATGAAGAATCAGAAGATGGGGAGACTGAAGATCAGGCGCTCATGGAAATTGGAGAATCTGACAAGGAATCACATGAAGAACCAGAGGTAAGTATCTCTCACTTAAAAACAAAGTAAAGTTCCTATCTAAGGAAAAAATCTCTGAGTTGCTACTTGATTTCAAAGATGATTATGAGGAAACATCCAAAGAGAAGGATCAACTATATAAAGAATGTGCAATGCTAAAAGCAAAGTGCATAAACCTGGAAATCAGAGTCAGTGAATCTGAAAAGAAAAACACTGACTTGTTGAACCAGGTTCATCCACTTGAAACTGAGATTCTAGAACTAAAATCTGAAAACTTAAAGCTAAATCTAGGATCAAGTAAAAAGTTTGTTGATCATTCTCATATCATGTTAGAAGAAAACATGGGAAAAATTAAAATATAAGATGTATGCCAAGGACGAACAAATAAGAACTCTTAATGAAGAACTTGGAAAAGTCAAACATGAATTAGATCGAACCTGTAAATGGAATAAATCCTCTGACGCCCTGATATGGCTTCAAGAGAATCATAGTAGCAATAGGAGAGAGATTGACTTTGGAAGTCAACTGCCCAAGTGGTATCCCAAATACAAGTATCTCACTCTTCCTGAGAATAAAATCTGCACCCATTGTGGTAAGACTGGGCACTACAAATATGAGTGTACTGCAAAAGAGCATGCCAGTCGAAAAAATGAGAGGTTTGAAAAAGGGGAAAACTGGCTACCAAATTGGGCCAAGAAAAACTTGATTCATCCATTCTCTCATAGAAAAGGACCCAAACTAGTTTGGGTTCTTAAGACTAACCTTTGATTCCTTTTGTAGGTTCAAGTGAGAGGAGGCAGCCAGATTTGGTACTTGGATAGTGGCTGCTCAAAGCATATGACTGGGAACATGGAACAGTTCCTTTCACTTGAAAGTCTCAAAGAAGGAAGTGTCTCCTTTGGAAATAGGAAGAAAGGTGAAATCATTGGGGTTGGTAAGGTAGATAAGGATGATACACGATCCATTGAACATGTGTATCTAATAGATGGCCTGAAATATAGCCTGAT
>ML319617.1:0-23745 GCA_005239505.1 Nicotiana paniculata | reverse complement strand
GGGGGGGGGGGGGGGAGGGGGAGTTGCGCATGTGGCGAGACAAGGTGAAAATATTATTATGCGCATGTGGAGAGACAAGGTGAGCTTTTACTTTATTATTACACACATGGTGAGACAATGTGGGCTATGTCAGGGATTGATTTGTGATGACTTATGATGGTCTGGGCGCATTCTTGTTGTTGATGTTTGTGTAGTGGTACACTACCCATGTGAGCTATATCTTGTGAAAAGTTGTGAGAAAATATTCTACGTGATGTCCATTTCTTTTCCTATACTTACTAGCTGGCATGAACTATGTTAGGACATTTGCACAAGCATACACGTAGTTAAGCACTCTTATCGGTTTAAGAGGATTTTTGATATTGTTGAGTATATATGCACACCCTTGTTTACTTGCCTTCTATGTGAAAATGACTCTATTTGGCACGTGAGTCGTCGGTGCGGTTATAAAGTGTAATAAGAGCACATGATGCCAAGTGTTACGATTCAGGTATTGGGACCCGTGAATTGTGAATAGTCTGAGGTTCCGTATCTCGTGGAGTTTATTAGCTAAAACCTCGTGTGAAAGTAGTCGTTTTTGTTGAGTTGTTACTTGTCCTTCCTTTATCTGTGATTATCGGATAGTAGGCTATGTTTCTGTTCGTTCTTTTGTGTTATTATTATGATATTCCGCTGGTAGTTGTTATTTTCCTTTCTTACCGCAATTACCATATTTTTGCCATTTCGCGTAGTCTTTATGTAGATATCATACTCTGTTGTTCCTATACTTATACTTGTTCAGGTTAATTAGTCCAGTAGGTATCTTGAATGTTCCTCGTTACTACCCCACTGAGGTTAGTTTGATACTTGCTAGGTACCGTTATGGCGTACTCATACTACATTTCTGCAAATTTTTGTGCAGATCCAGGTCTTTCAGGGTCAGTTAATCATTAGCTAGTTGTGTAGATTGTCAATGTGGAGACTCAAGATAAACTCGTTGCTGTGTTCGTACGCTTCGGAGTCACCTTCTTATTTTGTATTCACATTGTTTACCTTATTTCAAAACAATTGTACTTAGAAATTTGTAGCAAATTCTGTAGAGCTTATGACATATACTACCGATTTTGAAAATTGTAAATTTTATAGAAATTTTCTATTTCAAAATTGTTATATGTTTTTTAATTATTGTTGTTATTCGATTAATGTTAAGCTTACATAGTCCCTAAGACTAAGTGCCGTCACGACACTTAACCGGGAGGAGGAATTGAGTCGTGACACTATATGACCCAAATATTACATATTTCTTTTACCTTGCCAAAAAGTAATACACATTATGTTGCTTTTTTTAAAAATAAGAATAGTCCCGGTGGAATAAAATCATAGATCTAATTTGTTGGCAAAAAATATCCCAAGATAGAGAAGGAATCTGAAAGAATAAAAATGTACCAAACTGGAGTACCTATCGTTGCCAAGGAAAGATACTTGTTTGATAATCAACATTTAATAGAATGGAGGATTTTTAGGGATTAGCTAAATATAACTAAATATGGTTCATAGTCAATTTCCTAAATTACGGGGAGGGTACCACATTTGAAAGATATCTTCAATGTTGTATGGTTATGTTGTGAATATATTATTTATTTAATAGTTGTAGATCATGGAATATTTTATGATTTCATATATAATCATGAAAATTTCCCCACAATGATTATGTTAGCCTCGAATGAAGTTCATTTAGACCCTCCCATTTTTATAAAGTGTCATTCAACTCCAATTACCTTATCATTACATTACATAATTCTGAGTTTATTTGGTGGTTTAAATATTGGATGCGAGTAAATTTGTTTTCTGAATACTCTCCGATCATTCTAGGATCCAAATAATATGTTCAGAATGGGTAAGCTTGCCATCAAATTAGGGGTGTGCATTCGATTTATCGATTCGATTTTGACCCTTATCGATAATTACTTATCGATTATCGATTTGTACATATGCTAATCGTTATCGTTTCAATAAGGTTTCGATTTTTTCGATTTCGGTTTATCGATTTTTGGGGCTTATCGATTCGGTTATCGATTACACCAATAAGAAAATTTGCGGGATTCCACCAATAAGAAAATTTGCTAGCTCTAAGCGATGTTGTCATGTTTAGTACCCTTACTTAATATATGTATACTATGTGTAAAACATGTATAAATAGTGGATAGCTAATAGAGATAGACGACTAATCATTACTATATCATACCAAATGATACTACGATTAATTGATTTAATTCAGGCAGACTAATTATTCTTCAGCTCCTTACCTAACTGACCAAAAGAACTTCTACCAAATTACAATCAACTTACTGAGAGAACCCATTTGGAGATAGAGAATTATCAGATCTGTGGAAGAAACCGAGAAAGGAGGAATTTTGAGTGAAGAAAATTTAAGGTTTCAGCAGTTCAGCTCTAAAGGGGCAGGAGGGTAGGGCCGTAGGGGAAAATCTTGAGGCAGAAGCAGCGTGAAGTCGTGAAGAGGAAAGAAAATAATAGGGTAGGGAAAATTAGAAAATAATAAGGATAGAGGAAAATGAAAATAATAAGGGTAGGGTAAAGAAAATCACGGGTAAAAAAAAAAAAAAACAAAACAAAAGATTCTTATCGATTTATCGATAAATCGATAAGCGAAGTGGACAAAATCAAAATCGAAATCGATAAGAAAATTTTCCGAATCGAAATCGAAATCGATAAATCGATATCGATAAATCGATAACAAATAATCGATTCGATTTATCGATAAACCGATTCGAATGCACACCCCTACATCAAATTGCAGCTTATATATATCAATAGGCCGACTACTGAAGTTTATGGTCTTGAGTGTCGGATATAAATCTGTCAAGTCACGTGTAATTTTTACCAAGATGATAATAATCAACATTAAGTAATTAAATTAAAACTCAAGCATGCATATTAACCACAAAGTTTTTATCAAAGAAGTAAGAATTAACTCGTGCTCCTTTCAATAATGACTTGTATAAAAGTTAAAAGAACTCGCGCTCCTTTCACTAATGACTTGTAGAAAAGTTAAAATTGAGTTTTTATTTCCATGTAAAGCACTATTTAGGACAAAACTGACTAAACACCCTAGACTTGAGAGAGAAATAACAATCACTACTCCTTGAGACTACTGTAGATATTCTAGTTTGGCATTGTAGGGAAATGACACGAAAAAATAACAATAATACTGCAATAAAATTATTTGTGAGCGAAAACACACCAAGTGGCTTGAGTCGTGCTAGGCACCGTCCTGTGAAACTATTTCAGCAATATAAAATATTTTCCCAGGATTAAACAAGCCCATCTTTATATTTAGAGGATACAGGAATCAACAAAATTAAATAATTGTTGATACCCACTTTTTTCTCAAAATATTTTTAATTTGCATATATACCTTCAAAATCATGCTTTCATAACAATTGGTATTTTTCTATAATTTTCCTATATTTTGTTAATTTATTTTTAATTTATCCAGCATTTATTTTCGATAATTAATTACAAAATTGCACCACAAATAATTTCAAAACCATTTCTTGATTTAATTCATTATTCAGGGTCCTATTAAGACCAAATTATTTTACAATCAGCCAAATTGGCACTATTTGGCTATAATTGCAACACCTTTGCAATTATAGCCTAATCATATGTTTTACGCCATTTTTACTCAGCAAGTAGTCATTTGTATTTTTAAATACTCGTTAATCATTTCAATTTAATTTATTAAGCATCAAGTTTATTTATTATAATTTTAAACTATTTTTATAAATTATTTATCTATTTTATGGGTATTTAACAATTAGCCACTTCTATTTTAATTCTAGCCTAATTAAATCTGGACCCCTACCCCATTTAATTAGCCCAATAACCTAAGCCCAGTATTTACAAAATACCAGGCCCAAACCTTAAATCCACCTGACCCAATTCCCCTTTAATCTGGACCGTTGATCATTTTTCATCAAGGACCAGATTAATCCTTACCAAATTAAGACCTACACGACTACCCTCCCCGTCTAATTGCCCCCTCTCATTTCTCACTCAATCGTCTCTCTGAATCCTCTCCCCTCTCTCTCTAAACGCTTCACCTGCTAAACCTATCTCTTCCCTTCTCCGGCCACCTCCTCGGTGGAAACCATGGAGGTCTCATCTCTCACCAGCCTTATTGCTCCATCCTTCGCCTTGTGTCACCGTTTGGGGTTCTCAAGTGAACCAGAGGTGGTTCAACTCCCATCTCTGGTCTCATGCCATCTTTCCGGCCATCTATGGCCATTCGAGTAAGATCTATCACCCTCCGGTTAAAAGCCGGTAAGATTTTAGGTTTTCTTCTTCTTCTCTGGGTTTTCTCTAGAAACCCTAACCTTAAAGCCCTCTGATCTTTCTAGATCTGTAACAGATATATGGATATTTCGATGTTTTCACATGTTTTCCTCAAAAATCTCTTTGTTTTAGAATGATTTCTTTACTTTCAAAATTAGGGCTTCTTAACCCCTTTCAAAATGGTTCTTCTTCTCATTTTTAGTGATTTCTACTGTGTTTGAACGATTCTCTTATGCTTTTTCTTGTTATTTGAGTTATTATGCTAAAAGCCCTAATTATCTAGGCTGTCTCTAATTATATGTTCATGCGTTTCTGTTTCTTATGAAACGATCTGTGCTCTTTGCGATTCTTGCTTTAATTTGCTGTTAGGGTTTCCAAATCTCTACTATTCCTCTGACTACTTGCTCAGGGTTTCTCTGATTTTTGTTCAACATGTGCTATTTATCGTTTGATAGGTCTGATTATTCATTTTATTGAGTGTTTCATAATACTCTCTATTGGTTCTGTGTATTTTCCATAGAACTGTGATATTTTCCTTAAAAATGTGATTTTGTGTATTTTCCTTAGAACTCTTTACTGATTTTTGGATTATTTCCTTATTTGTATGATACTTTCCTTAATTAGGACTGATTTCCTGTGACTTTAGTCCCATCCACGATTCCTGTGATTGATTTGTTAAAATTAAAAGGTATCCAACCTACTGTCAAATAATCAGTATATATTATCCTTATGTAAAATTATGTATTTAGCCTTTATCACATGCTACATGCCTTACTACTCTTATTTAGCTCATGATTTATTCTTTCCTTATGTAACACCAAGTATGACCGTTTGAACTAGGACTCCCAAATTAAAGGGAGTCCGGGTCTGTGATTGATTCTAATTGATTATTGATTGAATAATCAGTACTTGTTACCTTGTTTTCTACTCGTTTTGAAAAGCTATAAATACTCTAGTCTTTCACTAACACAAACACACGAACAAATATTGTTCTGAACTCTCTTACACACACACATATTCTCTCTTGTTATTCTTGCTGGTTACTTGCTATTCTCAGTCGGCTGCAAGCCAAGACTGAGCAACTATACACTTTACTGCTCTGCACTCTACTGTTCTTCACTCTACTGCTCCTCACTCTGCACTTATTCTCTCATTTAACTAGTATGTTTTCAGTTTAACTTAAAGCATAAAAAACAACATGCCTCTGTTAATATTGCAATTCCTTTTGTTTCTATTATGCTTCTACTTGTGGTTCTGTTGTCTACCTTGAAATTAGCATGCCAATTTGTTATTTTACCAATGTGATTACCCTTTTCCCTTTAGTTTCAGCATGTTTTACTGCCTTCTTATATGTTTCACTAGGACTCTACCTTACCCCTGATCCCCATCACACTATAAGCATGTATTTGTGTAACTTAGTTACATGTAATTCTGAACATATGTTTTAACCCTTTCCCCTGGACCTGTGTGTAACTTTGTTTGTTATGTAATTCCTCTTTGGCATCCCTCAATCTGATTCCGTTAAGTTTCTGGCCTGAACATCTTTATGAAAACTGTTCTGTGGTTGTTAAAGTTCTGTGATACTTTAGTTTTTATCTGGTATTAACTTGTATGCAAATCTCCTTCATGAGCAGCCTACTTGTCCCCAATCCCTTATTCCCTGTTTGTGACTGCTCCCCTGTACTATGCATGCTGATGTGGTTCTGAGTTGTTGATTGTCCTAATCCCTTTCTTTCAAACTGTTTTCACTAAAAGCAAAATCTTCTGTTCTCCAAACCTTATTTCAAACTACTCATTTTCAAACTGTTTTCCAACTCAACTCTTTCAAAACTATGTCAAGCACTCTCACTATACTCCTAGACCTTTAAGTTCTGCCCCCTTAGTTTGAGCATTGCTTTGGGATCCTTGAGCTCCCTCTGAACTTTGACACACAAAGGCTGGCTATTCCACACTACACTTACTCAATTTGGTTATGAAAATCTGGGTGTGAGAACTGCCCGGGATCCCTTAAGATCCTTAGGGAACTCTGACACACCTGGATTTGTATGAAAGGCTGTGAACAAATGGCAATGAGGATTCTGGAGATTCTGGGCCTATCAGTAGGCTCCCTATAGTATGACTTCTTCTTTTCATTATTCAGTTATGTAATTCATGCAAATGACCTGTAATAATTGTTGTAAACAACTCTTTAGGGATGGATAGTGGAAAGGGAAGGGGTGACTATGCATGCTTTAGCTATTAAAAGGGGTAGAAAGCATGTTATTAGGTTTATATTCCTACTTGCGCAATAGAAACTATGCTTAGGACTCTTTTAATGCATTAGAGATCATGTTCCCTAGGACTTACACTTACTGTTTTCAGCATGTCCATCTCACTATCATATCACTTAGACAATCCTGCGTTAAAAAATGTGTTAATAACCAGTACTTTACAATCATGCTCTACGTTGCCATGTACACTTAGAAATCTTGTCCCTAGGATAACACTAACAAACTGTACTCTTGCATATTCTTAAATCGCGCATAATGTTGTGAGTATTTAAAAATCCTGCTTAGAACTCTGCATATGCATCATTCTGCATCCCTACCTGTGCATTAGATACCATATTTTAGGATTTCATTCATACTCGCTTAACAACACCTAGTCTACCTACTGCTGCATGTTATTTTACACCTAGTCAAGCCTTAGGAGATCAGTTAAAGAAATAAAACCAGAACTGTCCTTTGTGATTAGTGTTCAACTGTCATCATGTTTAAAACCAATAGGCAAGCCTGATTAAGACTTCCTCTCTCAGTTATGCAATAAATTTATCTTTGTGTTATCACTTAGATACCATGCTTAGGATCTGAACCTGAATCTGGACCTTAATTGTGTATGAGTCATGTTGTTTATGTGTACTATGTGTGGAGGTACTTGAGCCTTTTCCTGTTTGTATGTTTATCCCCTTAATTGCAGTCCTATATGTTCTTGTTTGTCGCTTAGTGTTTTTCCTTTAAACCTGAGGGTCTGCCTAGCACCTCCCTTATAGGATAAAAGTCCTAAATTCCTCCGGGACTGATAGGAAGGGACGGGTAACAACATGCAATAGAGGTCGAGACCAACACTCGCTCTAATTACCTTTACGGGGTGGGAAAGGGTAGATATGGATATGATGACCGGTGCGCTAATACCACGTGTATCCCCTCTTCGAGGAGTGATTACCGGTTATTGTACTGATGTGATCCATATTATTATAAACCTAGGATACCCTTTATATTCTTAGATCGTAATCCTTTCAAAATCTAACCTTATTTACTATTTTCAAACATCTGCATGCTTAAGACTTAAATCCCCTCTTATTTGAGCCTTTATTTGTTTGTTTGCTAAGTCGTACAAATTCACAAGAGTTGTTTGGCCGGGAACCACACTTGTGGATCCTGAGGGGTGCCTAACACCATCCCTTTAGGATAATTTCAAGCCCTTAACCTATCTCTGGTTAACAACATAGTTGTAAACGAACCTTTTTGGTTTCCTAACGCACTTTTAAAATCGTTAGGTGGCAACTCTCAAAAACACAAACCCCTTTCCCAAAAGGAAAGAGTTGTCCCAACCGAATGTCATAAACCCGATCTCCGCGAGGAAAGAGGGGGCGCGACAATAATAAATTCAGCAAGTTGGAAAATTACAAAAGAAATAATTTGTGAATGAGAATTTGGACGAAATGGGACTATAGAAGAAAGCTTAATAATTGCTATGATAATGGCTACATAGCTAGGTAATGATTGAACTATAAAGGAAGATGATTTTCTTTCTTTTGTTAATCTTTCGGATAGTGCAGATTGGGCTTTATATAAGCAAGATGATGATGGTAATCTTGACAAGTTGTTTAATACTTGTCCATGAACAAACATGCAAGATGCCATCCTTCTCTTGGAAGGACATTTGGATGACTATATGACTGACCAAAAGGAAGATCTACTTAACAGGAGCACAAACAATCATCAAGAGTCAAGCAAAAATAAATTAAGCTTTCGAGACAAAATTTTAATGCATAACTGTTTTATACCGGTAGACAACATTCAACATGACTTCACCCATTTAAATTAGAAGATGAACATGAAAATCCAACAGAACACCCTTATTTTATTCCAATATCCTCAACCGAAAAAACCAGATTATACGCACCTTGGCAACAAGCAGTCATAATTAAACTAGTTGGTAAAGAATAGGGTTTACGTTTCTTAGAAACAAACTCAAAGTACTATGAAACCTAAATGAGGATCTAAGTTTGATAGATCTTGGTGACGACTACTTAATAATCAAATTCACCAACACTGAAAATTATGTTATAGTCATGCATCAAGGTCCCTGGTTCATAGGATCACAATTCCTCTCAGTTAGGAAATGGGAACCGAAATTCAACCGCACACCAGACCCAATACCATTCTCCAAAATCTGGATCCGACTGCCAGAACTACCAACCGAATATTATGATTCTATAATTTTACGAAAAATTAGTAGTCAAATTGGATCAATCCTAAAAATAGATAGCTGCACAAGGAACACAAGCAGGGGAAGATATGCAAGACTATGGATGTTGGTTCAATTGGTAAAACCAGTACCCAAGGATATACTCATTGGCAAACATCTCCAAAAAATTCATTACGAGAGCACAACACCATTATGCCAGAGTTGTGGATGCTTGGGACATACACTATACTATTGCACAAAATCCGGCAACATGGACCCAGGTACGTCTACTACCTCTACTGAAAATAAAAAAGAAGAAAAAAAGGAAATGAAAAAAAAACGAAGAAAAAATAGAAAATTCAAAAAAAGAAAAATACCACTCAAAAAATAAAATAGAAAAAATAGATAAGAGGAAAACCACTGATCTCATGAAGATCCTTGGACAACTCTAGTCTTTCCAAAATATAACAGAAAACAAAATACCACCTCATGTAGGTCCGTTGTGTTATTTATGACTTGTCTGCAAAATTTGGCGTCATTTCGGGTTGAATTGATAGGTTTCGGATCGAGTTTTGATATTTAAAGATTTGAAAATTCATAAGTTAAATTTTTGGTTTGATTCGTTGTTTGGTGTTGTTTTATGTGATTTGAAACCTCGAGCGAGTCCGTGTTAGGTTATATGACTTATTTGTGTGTTTAGACGGGTTTCCGGGAGCCTCGGGTGTGTTTCAGATGGGCTTCGGGTCATTTTTCTCTATTTTTACACTGCTGTTTTCTGGTGTCTGATACCCTTCTTCGCGATCGCGAAGTCCCTTCCTCGATCGCGTAGCTTTGCATTTTTATCTCCGCGTTCGCGAGCTCATTGTCGCGTTTGTGATGAGCAACCTGGGCAGTCTTCCTTTTTCTTCTTCGCGTTCGCATGACTTATTCATATCTTGACTTCTAGAGCTCGATTCTTTGCGATTTTTGATTGGGTTTTTCATGAAATCGATTGGGTAAGTGTTATTCAACTAGAATTAAATATATTACATGAATTTGTCGTTGTTTTTATCATTTATTTTATGTTTTGAGTTGAGGAAAATGTTGGTTTTAAAAATAAAAAATTCTAAAATGAAAAATCGTGAATTGAGGGACTAAATGGTATCGAAATTTGATAAATTTTGTATGGTTGAACTCGTATCGGAATGGGTATTCGGATTTTGTAAAATTTGACGGGTTCTGAGGTGTGGGTCCGGGGGTCGACTTTTAGGTCGATTTTTATATTTTTGTAAAGATTGAAACTTTATTATCCGGAATAGTTCCTTACAAGTTTTATGTGTATTTTGAAATATTTTTAGTTGATTTTGAGCCGTCCGGAGGTCTTTTCGCTCGAGAAGTTTATTTTAGAGTACCGGGTTGTCGTCTTTGAGGCAAGTATCTTGCCTAACCTTGTGTGGGGGAATTACCCCTTAGGATTTGAGTCTTCTATGTTGATTGTAGTCCGTGTACGCGAGGTGACGAGTGCGTGCTCGAACTTATTTGTTAAAAGTTGATCCTTTAGGAATCTTAGGTCCTTAAATTCGCCGAGTATAAATTGTCCTTGGCATGATTGAATTTCCTAATTTCTAGTTTCATCTTTATTTGCTTAAATGTAGAATTTCTTACTTTTGGATTTACTCCTATTGCCTATTTGACTCCTACTTGACTTATTTGAAGATTTTATTTCCTTTTACTATCATGCTAGGTCCTCTTAATTGCTTATCTCAAATTTTAATTATCTTCATCTCATCTTATAATTGTTTTGGTCTTAACTAAAGTTATGATTATTTTTCCTACTGTTTGTCCTTAAGTGAAATTGTTGAATATCCTCGTAACTGCTCAACCTTAAAACAAGTTTAGATATTCTATACCTTAGTTGACTTGCCCCTGGTATGGAGTTATTAGATTCATGTGAGTTTTCTTGTTGTTGAACCGTGCATTTGGGTGCGACTCTTATACGTTATTTTTCTTCCTTGTGAGTTGTCCTTATTATGCCTAGTATTCTTTATTGTGCTTATTCCTTGCAAACTAGCCTTGTTTATTTCTTCTGATCAAAGGTTCTTGAATTGGTGTATCTACTGTATCTTGTATTATTGTCAATTGTTGTTGTTTTACTTGTTGTGGTGATGCACGAGGTTTCTGTCGTGCGGTTGTGGTTATTGTGATGCACGAGGCTCCTGCCGTGCGATTGCTGATATGGGGTTTGCACGAGGTTTCTGTCGTGCCATTTTTTCTATTGATATTTCAGATGCGGCATGACAAGGCGGGATATGTATATGTGGGTTTCGCATGTGGCGAGACAAGGTGCCGTGTTTTCTATTGATCCCTTATGCTTATTGGTTGTTGAATCATGTTAGGACACATGCACAAGAATACACGTAGTTAAGTACTATTAATGGATTTATGGCTCTTTATTGTTGTCAAGTATAGACACTCTTGTTGTACTTACCGAATGGGTGGAAATGACCCAATTGGCACGTGAGTCGTCCGTGAAGTTAGTATTCGAATGAGGGCGCAAGATGCCAAGTGTTAGGGTTCGAATATTGGGACCCGTAAATGGTGGTTTGTACGAGGTTCGGAACCTTGTGGAAATGACTACGAATTTGATATAGAAAGGGTTGAAGTTGTTGAGACATTACCCCTCCATGATATATATTTACATTCTAGATTTGTTTGTGTTCTATTCAATCTTTGTGTTGTTTCATGGTTTCCGCTGATACTTATTGTTTTCCTTCTTTATCGAATTTACTGTATTGTTAGCTATATTGTGTGGCCTTTATGTGTACATCATTTTATTCCCTTTATTCCTATATTGATACTTGTCCAGTTTATTAGACCAGTGGGTGTCTTGACTAGTCCTCGTCACTACTTCACCGAGGTTAGTCTTGATACTTACTAGGCACCGTTGTGGTGTGCTCATACTACTCTTCTGCATATTTTTGTGCAGATCCAGGTATTGATCGTTAGTAGTTGTGCGGACTCTTGCCGAGGAGCCTCTAGGTAAACTTGTCGTTGCATTCGCAGGCTTCAGAGTCACTTTCCTATTTTGCATTTACACTGTTTTTGCTTACTTCCAAACAATTGTAATTAGAAGTTGTAGTAAACTTTATAAAACTTATGACTTGTACTACCGGGTTTTGGGAATATGCAATGTATAAAGAATTATTTATTTTAGAAAAATATTAGATTTTATTATTATTTTTGTTATTCCATGGATATTAGGATTACCTAGTCCTTAAGACTAGGTGTCATCCCGATACCTAACGGAGGGAAATTTAGATCGT
This sequence comes from Nicotiana paniculata, assembly GCA_005239505.1. Taxonomy (NCBI): domain Eukaryota; kingdom Viridiplantae; phylum Streptophyta; class Magnoliopsida; order Solanales; family Solanaceae; genus Nicotiana; species Nicotiana paniculata. The sequence goes on along the minus strand of ML319617.1, from coordinate 11,659 downwards.
GATAACTACCCTATCACCTAATAAAACTACAAACACCCCTAAACCTACATTACCTTCTCTAAGCAAAACCTTCCAACCGTGTCTTTCAACATCAACCAAATCCCAAAACAGTTCACATAAACCAATCTTCCCACGTCAACCAAACATGACTTCGGACCTAAACCAAACAATTACAACTTCATAATTTACTATAACTATGCTAGTTACTACAGGCAACACAGACGTTCCCCCTAAGGGAACCGTAAAAGCATTTATTAGTGCATTAAATGATAAAGCAAAAGATATACCATCAACAAATCTTGATGATTCCCAAAACAGTATTCCTACCCCTACAATATCTCCCTTATTCAATGCAAACTCATGTGAAAAACCTATTGAACTAATAAGGAAAAGACATCTGAAAATTAAAAGCAAAACAACTACTACCCCTCGACACTTAGCCCATTCAAATACTATAAGATTACTCCCACTCACTTCATCTCCTTCAACTCCTTCACAAATGACTACTACACAAATCAAAACAACAACCCAAAATGCCTTGCAACAGAAGGTGCTTCCAGAACCAACCTCCACACCTAATGAACCAACAACCACAACATCGAAAACCCAACCCACCTGCCTTGGTCCCATGAACAGTACCTCCACTACCATGCATGTTCCAGCTAGCTCTTATGCCACTAGGGAACAACATCGTCACACCATACCAAGCTCCACTAGACTCTCTCAACTACTACTCATTGCAGGAAAACCAAATAACGGAATCATGAATACTGCCACCCATGAACAACTGGAATGGCCAAAACCTAATCCACCTCACGCCAACTCCGCCTCCCGAAGTCCAACCTTACAACATGAATGCTTCGAAGATGCTTCAAGCATACCAGTCACTAGTCTACAATACCACAATCTAGGAGGACGAATTGATAACACTGGGCAACAAGATGATGCAATCATCCAACAACACACAACCACAAAACATCAACTTGCACTCATTTCCACTAAGCATCTTTGCAACCTTGTCGCTCAATCAAGTCCTACATGCAACACACACCCACATACCAGCACAAACAGATAACCTATCACTGAAGAAGATAGTGCCGTAGATGGAAGCAACAACTCAATCATTATACTTAACAATAGGAACTCCTTCCCAGGTCCCGGAATTGGAGGAAAACTCTCAAAACATTCAAGATCCGGTGATGGAGCCATCTTCTTGACGGAGGAATGCTTAACACTAACATTTCTCGAAAATGCAGAAAAACGAATTCTGATTCAGGAACCTCCAAACATGCGAAATGTATTACTTAACATAGGGTCTTGTAGATGGTCACCAATACAACAATATGTGGTGAACCTACGTCTAGCTACTGCAACGAACTTGGATTTGACACTAGGTCCAGGAGGGAACTTAAAAATCCCCTACCAATGAGGATTCTCCTATGGAACTGTAGAGGTGGAAACAATCCTACCTTCCGACATAATCTGGACGCCATACTACAAGGAAACATGCCATCTGTTTTAGCTCTTATTGAAACACGTATGACTGATCATGATATTTTACTGCAACTACCGCTATTTACTGATTTTATCCAATTTCAGCTTTAGGTTTCTCTCGAGGAATAGCGTTGTTGTGGAACAATCACGAGGTCATAATTGAGCTAATGGTTCTGACTGAACAGGAAATACATGCCACAGTGCGGGTAAGCACCTCCTCTCCTACATGGATTATTTATATTATATATGCAAAAAAAAACGTACAATTCAAGAATATTTTGTTTTCTAACCTAAAAGAAATGGCTAATATTATACATCTTCCTTGCTTAATTCTTGGAGACTTTAATGAAGTAACAAACGCATCCGAGAAGCTAGGGGGCAATCCAATCAAAAATAAAAGAGTGTCTGCTTTTATTGACTGTACAAATGTTATGGATATGATAGATCTGGGTTTTGTAGGGTCACGGTACATATGGACAAACAAACCTAACTGCCAAAATAGTAGTAAACTTATTTTGGAAAGATTAGATAGATTTATGAGTAACCTTGATTGGCTAGACCTATACCCTGACTCCAAAGTAATCCACCTACCTCATACCTTTTCGGATCATTGAACTCTACTTCTACCTAAAATTACATTCAGATTTGAAACTATGTGGTTGCGTCATCCAGACTTTAAACATTTAGTTCTTCATGTTAGCACTCAAATCTAGACTACAACAACACAATAACTACTTTTAAAAAAATAGCACAACAATGGAACTCTACTTGATTCGGTAATATTTTCACTAAAAAAAGCTAGTAGCTAGAATTGAAGGTCTTCAGAAGATAGATCCAAATCACAAACACATGTTCCACCACAACCTGGAAACAAAGCTTTGTCACGAACCCAAATCCACTAGTCGTGATGGCACCTAACCCAACCCGCTAAGTAAGGCAACTAATAACTATCTAATTCCAATAATATTAACTAAACAATAAAGTAAAGAAAGTTATCTGACTTTTATACATTTCCCAAGGACTTGTAGTACAAATCATGAACTTCTAAGAATAGAGCTTACAAAACTGAAACGAAATAAATACATAGTCTGTTTTTAAAGTACATAACAAAGTTTTATAAACCTAAGGTTACCACGAACAAGAGGCAACCACAACCGGGACGCATGTACATCTTCAATCCATCTCCCATCGAGCATAACAACCTCAACAACCAACATCTGCACGCAATGTGTAGAAGTGTAGTATCAGTATAACTGACCCCATGTACTGAGTAAGTAACAATCCTAACTTTAGGTTGAAAGCAGTGACGAGCTAGCACTAGGTCGGGTTCAGTACCAATATCTCACTAACAGTTCATAACAGCATAATACAAGAATAAAAGAGGTATCTCAGAAATAAAAATGCACAACTCGTACACAGTTCCAAAAAATGGTCATGCTTTTCAAGTATCTCAGTGAAAACCCAAATATTTTATCGAAATGCTAAAAATACGAGTAAGTTTGAAAAAAAAATTCAAATATCCTTTCCACAATAAATAAAAATGTTTCACTTTATTTCTAAATAACAAGTATAAAATACCTCTCTATGCCAACATATCAATGTGTATAATAATTCATGAATGACTTGATACTATATAGCATGAGGAAAGATGAATCTCTATGCCTGTATGTCATGTGTGCATGCAAATGCCATGTATCTCAGAGATAAATCATGTAATCACACTCTCAGAGTACTCAATCTCACTGCTCAATGCTCATCACATTCAGACACTCAGTGGTGTACAATAACCGCTGCGATGGGTAGCCCGATCCACACATATATATAGTCTATTGCGCTCACTGGGGGTGTTCAGACTCCAGAGGGGCTCTTACAGCCCAAGCGCAATAATCCGCATGGATAACTCACGTGTTGCACGAATAACTCACTTGCCATAATATCAATATCTGGATCTGCACGGACAACTCACGTGCTGCACGAACAACTCACGTGTTATGATATCAATAGTTGGATCCGCACGGACATCTTACGTGCTGCACGGACAACTCACGTGCTATGGTATCAATATCATTACAAACAGGCCCCCGGCCTGACTCATTCATCAATCTCTCCAGTCTCACTCACGGGCTCACAATGTCATGAAACTAGCCCGATAACAATGATATGATGTATCAATGAATAACAACTGAGACTGAGATATGATATGAATGCATGAATATGACTGGGTACAAAATATCAATGAAATCAGTAAAATCACAGCAGGAAACGACCACTATGGGTCCCAACAGTATCGGCATAAAGCCTAAACATGATATCTAGCATGATTGACAGCTCATTATTTTATTACATGGTGAAAACACTGATATAAACAAAAATAGGGCCATTATACAATGCCATGGGAACAATAGAGTCTCAATTCATAGGGTGCATGCCCATACGCCCGTCACCTAGAATGTGCATTACCTCAATACCAATCACATAACATGTATTGCGGGGTTTCATACTCTCAGCACTAAGTTTAGAAGAGTTACTTACCTCGAACGAGCAAATGCCAATGCCGAGCAAGCCACGCAATGCTCCAAAGATGCCATCCCGTGCGTTCTGACCTCCGAACGCCTCAAAACTAATCAACGTTAAATTTGTAGTTCTAGTTGTTATTTTGGAGATTTGATAGCGCGAAATTTGTATGATGTTATTAGACTTGTGTGAACTTTTGGTTTAGAACCCCGAGGGCTCGGGTGAGTTTCAGATAGGCTACAGAGTGAAAATTGGGACTTAGAACATTGCTGGTGCATCTGATCTGGTACAGGCCTTTGATATCGCATTTGTGAGATCAGGCACCACAATTGTGAACCATGCAGGTTCCGCATTTGTGAGCTTTTCATCGCAAATGCGAAGAGGAGCTGGCTAACAGTTTTCGCATTTGCGAGTTTTCCTTCAAATTTGCGAAGGGAGTATGGGAAGGGTAGGGATTGCGAATGAGACCAATTAGTCGCATTTGCGAAAATTCAAAGGTCGCATTAGCGAACTTATTCTCGCATTTGTGAAGGCAGTAGAAGTGTGAAGGGATTCATATTTGTGATGGCTCCTTCGCATTTGCGAAGCTCAGGTCGCAAATGGGACATCTGCAGTTGAGTAAAAGTGACTTAGACAAGATTTTTCTCCCATTCTTCAAATTTTCAAATCCTAGAACCTTAGAGGCGATTTCTCCAAGACGAATTCGTCCCCAAAACTTTAGTAAGTTGTCCTAACCCACTTTCTTTCAATTCTCCATCACATTTCATGAATTTCCAACCTAAAATCTAGGATTTCCATGGTAGAAATTGAGGTCTGGGTATAATTAGGGATTTTTTTAAAATTGGGATTTAGACCTCAAATTGAGGTCGGATTCCAAAATTAATTACATAATCAGGCTCGGGGGTGAATGGGTGAATAGGTTTTGGTCTGAACCTCGAGTTTTGACCAAGAGAGCCTGGGATCGATTTTTGATTTTTTGGGAGAAAGTTTGGGAAGTCAACATTTATGCATTGAATTTTATTCCTTTAGCAATATTTGATATTGTTGAGTTAATTGTGGCTAGATACGAGTGGTTTGGAGGTGGATACTAGAGGAAAAAGGGTAGTTGAGCCTTGAGTGCGCCGTGGAGCGAGGTAAGTGTTGTGCCTAACTTTGACTTGAGGGATTAGGAACCCTTTCCTTAATTTCTATATGAAAATCATGTGAGCGGCGTATATGTGAGGTGACGAGTACTTATGCACCATCAATTTATCTATCTTGTCTGTTTCTTTCCCGTTCTTCTTATAGTGTTCTTTCCCTGCCTTAACTGTTACATGTTTTACTTGTATTTCCATGCCTAACTACTACTTGTTCGACATTGTTTTTACTTGTTGAAGGTATTTGTTATCCCGTAGCTTCATTGTCTCCTGTTATTTGCTTAAGCTGGATATCGGTGTTTTTATGATATATTCTGGATTGGTCTCGCTGAGTAGTTTTAATTGTGTAAAGTTTCACAGAGTAAAAGATCCTCATTTACCTTTCTTTGAAGTTTAAGTATTGTGAAGGGTTGGTGTTGAATTTATGAAATTTCTGTACTTACTGAGTAATTGGTATTGATATGGTGGAACCTGATTGCACGCTGCAACCGGTGGAATAAGTGTGATATATTGAGGAGGAATAAGGGTGAACTGATATTATACAGTGGGATCGTGTTTCAAGGCGCAACAGGTGTAATAAGGGTGAAATATGGTGAAATAAGGGTGACCTGTGATTGCGATTATTGTGATACGGTGGGATCGAGTTGCACGCCGCAATACCTTTATTTATATTCTATGTTCATGTCATTAAGAGGAAATAAGGGATAATATGATATGTACGGCGGGATCGGGTTGCACGGTGCAACAATCCATATGTTTATGTTTTTCTTTGACTGTGTTAGCTGTACGATAGTTTTTAATTATACTTAAGGATTGGTGATAGCTGAACACTGATGAAATGCGTTGGGTACTATATTTATTTCTTGCAAGTTACTGTTCTACCTTATTCTGTCTTCTTTTCTGCTTTTATTATTTAGCGTAGACAGATTATATTGTGAGTGTCCCGCCTTAGTCTTGTCACTCTTTCGTCGAGGTTAGGCTCAACACTTACCAGTACATGGGGTCGATTGTACCGATACTGCACTTAGCACTTCCTGTGCAGATTTTGAAGCAGGTTGTGGCTGATCGAGAGGTTGGCTGTAGACTTCACAACTAGGAGACCCAAGGTAGTCCTGTTGGCGTCCGCAGGCCCTGGAGTCCCCTTCTATACCCCCATACTTACTGTTTTTTCCTTATTTCACAAATAGTTGTATTTTCTTTCGGACAAATACTTATAGTACAATCTTAGTATGTTCGTGAATTGTGTCTCTAGATTCTGGGTAGCAATGGTATGTAATAAAAGTTGTTACTTATATATTTTTTCATTCGTATCGATTTATTATAGCGTGTTTACTGATAAACACTTAAAGGTAAAGAATTGGCTAAATAACCTCTAATGTTGGCTTGCCTAGCAGGTGTAATGTTAGGCGCCATCACAGTCCCGACGGTGGGAATTCCGGATCGTGACAAGTTGGTATCAGAGCACTAGGTTGCCTAGGTATCACAATTCACAAACGAGCTTAGTAGAGTCTGGCGGATTGGTACAGAGACGTATGTATTTATCCCCCAGAGACTATAAAGTTTAGGAAAAATTTCACTTTTATTCATCTCTGTCGTGCGACTTTGTTTTCTAAATACTTATTGAACTATCCTACTCTCATTCTCTCGCAGATGGAGAGAACGCGTACCACTTCTTCAGCTGAGCAGCAGCCAGCACCTTCAGCAGCAGCTCCTATGAGGGGCAGAGGTCGAGGCCATGCTAGAGGCCGAGGCAGGGGCATGGCTCAACCAAGAGCCCGAGCAGCAACCCCATCAGTGGAGCCTCAGGTAGAGTTCGAAGAGGAGGTTCCAGCTCAGACTGTTCCTGCTGGGCCAGCTCAGATCCCGGAGGGGTTCATGGCACCCCAGTGCTTCAGGATGCTTTGGTCTGTTTGGTAGGCCTTATGAAGTGTGTGGCCCAGACTGGCACATTTCCTATGGAGTACCTTGACAGCTGTCATTCTGCCTATCACCTTGAGAAAGGAGCACCGTCGTCAGTTCGAGCGTCTCCAGCAGGGAAATATGACTGTTACTTAGTATGAGACCCGTTTTGTGAATTTAGCCCGTCATGCTCTTTTTCTGCTTCCTACCGAGAGAGAGAGAAAGGGGTTGAGGAGGTTTATTGAGGGAGTTTCTCAGCCTATTAGATTGCAGATGTCTAACGAGGTTAGGAGTTAGATTTCTTTTCAGGCGGCTACCAATGTCGCCAGGCGAGTCGAGATGGTTTTTGGACAGGGAGGTCAGGGGTCAGACAAGAGACCTCGTCATTCTAGTGGGTTTAGCGATGCCTCGTCTGGAGGCAGGGGTACCTTTGGTAGAGGCCATCTTCCCAGGCCGTTTCATTCAGTGCTTCACGCATCCCACAAAGCTTCGAGGAGCCGTGGTCCTTATGTGCCTCCTTCTAGGAAACCAGCCCACAGTGCACCACCAGTTCCTATCAGTGCATCTCCTATTCAGAGTTATTACCATGGTCATCTGGCCCGTTCGGGTCAGTCTCATATTCCACAACCACAATATCAGGATGGATGTTTCGAGTGTGGTGGTTATGGGCAAAGCAGGAGGACCTGTCCGATATTATTTGGTGTTCCACCACAACATTAGAGTTCTCGTGCCATAGTTCCGGCACCAGTTTCTGCACCGCCTGATCAGCTAGCCAGAGGCAGGGGAAAGGCAGCTAGACGTAGGGGCCAGACAGTTAGAGGTGAAGTCAGGCCGATAGAGGTGGAGGCTCGCCAGTTAGAGGTCTTCCTAAGGATATGGTTCAGAGTGGTGGGGCCCAGCCCCGATGTTATGCTTTTCTAGACAGACAAGAGGCTGATTCATCCGATGCTGTTATTTCAGGTACTGTTTCAGTTTGCAGTAGAGATGCTTTAGTTCTATTTGATACGGGGTCTACGTACTCCTATGTGTCATCTTATTTTGCTTCATATTTGGTTGTGCCTCGTGATTCTTTGAGTGCCCCTGTTTATGTGTCCATACTTGTGGGGGATGCTATTATTGTAGATCGTATATATTGTTGATACCCAATTTTTCCTCAAACTATTTTTTAAAATTTGCATATATACCTCAAAATCACTTTTCATAATAATTGGCACTTTACCAATTTATTTTCCTAATTATTTAGTGTTTTATATGCAATAACTATTCATAAATTGCATCATAAGTAATTTCAAATTATTTCTTAGCTCATTATACCATTCTATTCCTGTCAGGATTTAATTCTTTCATAAATTAGCCAATTTTGGCATTATTTAATTATAATTACAACAATTATAGCCTAATCGTATATTTTATAAAATTTTAATCACTGATTAGCCGTTTTATATTTTTTTTTATATTAGCTAATTAACTTAATTGTACTTATTTAACCTCAATTTCATTTTTTGTATAATTATTAGCTATTTTATTAATTATTTATTTAATTTTAAAGGGTATTTAACAATTGACCACATTTGTTTGAATTCTAGCCTAAAATCAACCCAACCCAACCCACCAGATTATAATAACCCAATTCTCCTACCCAGCCCAAACCAATTCCTACCAGGCCCAACCCCGGATCAATCTGAGCCGTTGATCAAATTAGATCAACGGCCCAGATTTCACTTACCATAATTAAACCTTAATTACCCCCCTCCGACCCCTCATTCTCTCACGACCCCTCATCTCTCTATTCTCATTCTCTCTCTAGTTTCTTTTGGAGACTTCCATCTCTTCAGTTCCGATGAACTCCTTCATCTTCTCCAGCCACCCCTTTGCCGGAGACCTTGAAGCCTTCGTCCTCTTTCCTCTCATGGCTCTCCTATGCCGGTGATGTCCTCCCTAAGGCCCTCAAAAGGGCGAGAACCCAACTGCTTACACCCATGGTGTTCCTTCCTACTTCAAGCCTCCAGAGCTTGATTCCGAGTAGGGTTTATAACCCTGAGGTTCGAGCCAGTGTTGTTCAAGGTCTTTCTCATATTCTCTGAGGTTTTCTGTAAAACCCTAACTCTTAAAATTTTCCGATTCTTTTAGATATATGATATATTTGTGTATGTTTTTATCTATTTTTTTGTTTTTCTCAAAGATTCTCCGATTTCCTATAAAAAAGGCTTTCCGTTTTCAAACTAGGGTTTCATGACCCCTCTTAAACGATTTTCCCTGACTTTTCAGTATTATCCTAAGGTCTCTACTATGTTTTAACGATTCATTCAAGTTTCTTTATCTTATATGAGTTGGTTTGTTGAAATCCCTAATTTCTAGTCCTAAACCCTAAGTTCCTCATTTGTCTTTGACAATATGTTTGCATATGTGTTTGCGTTTTATGAGCTTTATGATTCACTGATATTTTACCCAATGTTATTCACCTATGTCTTTGATTTTTCTTGCTTTCCCATTTATCTCACTGTTCACTCTGTAATTCATATTAATCCCTAGTTTCATATGATTTCACTACTAGGGTTTCTGACTTCTTGCCTGTTATCTATTCAATTCATGTTAATCTCCTTTAATTGATGTTATTCCTGTTCGAATCCATGATTCTCTGTAATTTTACTTTAGGGTTCCTGATTTATTATTTGAATCCCTGATTCCTTGTGATTTGAAAACCTTACTGATTTCTTATGGGATATTCTTACTAATTTCCGACCTTTAGCTTATTTCTTACCTTGTTACATGGTTAATTTATTGTTAATTGATCCCTATTTCCTTAATTAGAATCTGATGAGCCTGGTCTCAATTGCATACTTGTACTGGGTTGAGATTGTTTCCTTATATGTTATATACATGGGAGCTTTCCTTATTTTGTTATTTGCCTACTAGCCGTTTGAATTTAACCCCTTCAATTAAGGGATACCTATGCTGATTTTACACTGTTTGAATATTCCTTTAAGCTATATATGGTGTCTTTCCTTATTTGTTACTAACTGTTTGAATAACTCCCTTAATCATGGTAGTACTTGAGCTGATTTCACTCTGATTGATACTAAGTTCCATAATTGTTGATTGATTCTGATTTTTACCTTACTTTTCCCCCAGCTTTCAAAACTATATATATGCATACTTTTTCTCTCATTAAAAACAGGAACTGATCTGTTCAAAATCTCTCTCTCACAATTAAAAAGACTCTCTGCTCTCTCTTCTGTGCTAACTACTACTATTCTAAGTTAGTCGGCTGCAAGCCAAAGCTAACTATTGTGCATCTCCTACTTTCCTGTTTGTGTTACTGCTTTCTTCAATTCACTTGTATCTTCTAATTTAGATTTCAGTCCTCAAACCAACATGTTTCTACTACTGTTGTAATTTAGCATGCTTCTAATTTGCTTTTACTTGTTATTCAGCATGTATCTAGGATCCCGAACACCCCTCAACATGTTAAGTTAGGCTTTATTTATTTATGACCAGCATGTTTCTGTATACTTAGCACCTACTACTTACATACCTTTGACTAGTACATTAGTTTAATCATGGTCTTAGTTGTTTTTTGGTATTAATCTATCTAGTACTTTACTGTACCCCCTAATCCTCTAGACCCTTAGGAGTTTCTGATTGTATGCCTATGTGTGTGTCTACCTGCTACATGTCTACCCTCACATGCTCTGTATTTGTCCCTCAAATCCCATTACCCTTGTTTGTGATTGTTGGACTATCCCTGGTCCTTTGTGTGATGCTAAGCTTGTATTTCCCTCTTCACAACTGTTTTCTTATTTAAATCCTTTTTAAAAATAAAAAATAAAAAAAAATAAAAAGCACTCTCACATATACTCTTTGAAGTCTACGTTCAGCCCCCTTCGTGTGAGCACTGCTTTGGGGACCCTTTGAGTGCCCTCTGAACTCTGACACACAAGGCAGGCACTTCCCACACTGCACATGTTTAACTCTATTTTGGCTATGTCTGGGTGTGAGCACTGCCCGGGAGCCCTTGAGGTCCTTACGGAACTCTGACACACCCAGACTATGAAAGGATATGAAACACCAAAGGCATTGTGATTTGGAAGATCTGGGCCTAATTGTAGGCTCCCTATAGAAGTAATTCTTATTTTTCCTTTGGTTGTGTAATTCATAATTCCCGGCCTGTAATAATTTGTAAACAGATATTTGGGAATGGATAATGGAAAGAGGAGGTAGTTATATAGATTATCCATGTTAAAGGGTAGATACCATGCCTCTAGGCTTACATTTTCTTACGTGTGCACTATAAATTCATGCTTAGGGCTGATTGTATGCGAGCATATCATGCATTAGATATCTTGTTCCTTAGGTCTATGTTTACTGTTTCAGCATCTTATTATGGTATTATCATTTATCATGTAGAAATCATGTTCTAGGATTAAATGTTAATATAAACCTATTATTCATGTAAACCAGTTCTAAAATCGCTGTAATGTTGCGGTACACCTAGGAATCATTCTTAGGATAATAATACGCTAATAAACGAGTCATCCTCATACTTGCTGCAAAGCATGTTCAAATACTGTGACTTTATGCATTTAGAAATCCTGCCTAGGAATTCTGCATACCAC